>JBBPFK010000057.1:68200-229200 GCA_037975005.1 Platalea minor | reverse complement strand
GAATAGGGTTGCCTGGCTACATGAAGAGCAGCAAGAGCTTTTGGTCCTGGCCCCTCTGGGGTGGGAGGAATCCCTGGACATTAGCAATTGCTGAGCCGGGCTCTGGCTTTGCTCAGCAGCCCAGGACGAGAGATTCTATTGGACTTTTAGAGGCTGCAGAAAGAGGGAGCGGCAGCGTTTGTGGGTCTGTGAATGGGGTTTCCTGGCTACTTGAAGAGCAGCAAGAGCTTTTAGTCCTGGCCCCTTTGGGGTGGGAGAAATCCCTGGACGTCCGCCATTGCTGAGCTAGGATCCGACTGTAATCTGCAGGCCAGGAAGAGAGGTTGTATTGGACTTTGTGTGGCTGCAGAAAGAGGGAGTGGCAGCGTTTGTGGGTCTGTGAATGGGTTGCTTGGCTACTTGAAGAGCAGCAAGAGCTTTTGGTCCTGGCCCCTTTGGGGTGGGAGGAATCCCTGGACTTCCGCCATTGCTGAGCCGGGCTACGGCTCTGCTCAGCAGCCCAGGCAGAGAGGTTGTATTGGACTTTGGGAGGCTGGAGAAAGAGGGAGCGGCAGCGTTTGTGGGTCTGTGAATGGGGTTGCCTGGCTACTTGAAGAGCAGCAAGAGCTTTTGGTCCTGGCCCCTTTGGGGTGGGAGGAATCCCTGGACATTAGCAATTGCTGAGCCGGGCTCTGGCTTTGCTCAGCAGCCGAGGACGAGAGATTCTATTGGACTTTTAGAGGCTGCAGAAAGAGGGAGCGGCAGCATTTGTGGGTCTGTGAATGGGGTTGCGTGGGTACTTGAAGAGCAGCAAGATCTTTTGGTCCTGGCCCCTTTGGGGTGGGAGGAATCCCTGGACGTTCGCCATTGCTGAGCTAGGATCCGACTGTAATCTGCAGGCGAGGCAGAGAGGTTGTATTGGACTTTGGGAGGCTGCAGAAAGAGGGAGCGGCAGCGTTTGTGGGGCTGTGAATGGGTTGCTTGGCTACTTGAAGAGCAGCAAGAGCTTTTGGTCCTGGCCCCTTTGGGGTGGGAGGAGTCCCTGGACATTCGCAATTGCTGAGCTGGGCTCCGGCTGTACTCAGCAGCCCAGGCAGAGAGATTTCATTGGAGTTTGGGAGGCTGCAGAAAGAGGGAGCGGCAGCGTTTGTGGGGCTGTGAATAGGGTTGCCTGGCTACATGAAGAGCAGCAAGAGCTTTTAGTCCTGGCCCCTTTGGGGTGGGAGGAATCCCTGGACGTCCGCCATTGCTGAGCCAGGATCCGACTGTAATCTGCAGGCAAGGCAGTGAGGTTGTATTGGACTTTGGGAGGCTGCAGAAAGAGGGAGCGCCTGTATTTTTGGGTCTGTGAATGGGGTTGCGTGGGTACTTGAAGAGCAGCAAGAGCTTTTGGTCCTGGCCCCTTTGGGGTGGGAAGAATCCCTGGATGTTCGCAATCGCTGAGCCGGGTTCTGGCTCTTCTCAGCAGACCAGGCAGAGAGATTTTATTGGAGTTTGGGAGGCTGCAGAAAGAGGGAGCGGCAGCGTTTGTGGGGCTGTGAATAGGGTTGCCTGGCTACATGAAGAGCAGCAAGAGCTTTTGGTCCTGGCCCCTTTGGGGTGGGAGGAATCCCTGGACATTAGCAATTGCTGAGCCGGGCTCTGGCTTTGCTCAGCAGCCCAGGACGAGAGATTCTATTGGACTTTTAGAGGCTGCAGAAAGAGGGAGCGGCAGCATTTGTGGATTTGTGAATGGGGTTTCCTGGCTACTTGAAGAGCAGCAAGAGCTTTTAGCCCTGGCCCATTTGGGGCGGGAGGAATCCCTGGATGTCCGCCATTGCTGAGCCAGGATCCGACTGTAATCTGCAGGCGAGGCAGAGAGGTTGTATTGGACTTTGGGAGGCTGGAGAAAGAGGGAGCGGCAGCGTTTGTGCGTCTGTGAATGGGGTTGCGTGGATACTGGAAGAGCAGCAAGAGCTTTTGGTCCTGGCCCCTTTGGGGTGGGAGGAATCCCTGGACATTCGCAATTGCTGAGCCGGGCTACGGCTCTGCTCAGCAGCCCAGGCAGAGAGGTTGTATTGGACTTTGGGAGGCTGCAGAAAGAGGGAGCGGCAGCATTTGTGGGGCTGTGAATGGGGTTGCGTGGATACTTGAAGAGCAGCAAGATCTTTTGGTCCTGGCCCCTTTGGGGTGGGAGGAATCCCTGGACGTTCGCAATTGCTGAGCCGGGTTCTGGCTCTGCTCATCAGCCCAGGCAGAGAGATTTCATTGGAGTTTGGGAGGCTGCAGAAAGAGGGAGCGGCAGCGTTTGTGGGTCTGTGAATGGGGTTGCGTGGATACTGGAAGAGCAGCAAGAGCTTTTAGTCCTGGCCCCTTTGGGGTGGGAGGAATCCCTGGACGTCCGCCATTGCTGAGCCAGGATCCGACTGTAATCTGCAGGCGAGGCAGAGAGGTTGTATTGGACTTTGGGAGGCTGCAGAAAGAGGGAGCGGCAGCGTTTGTGGGGCTGTGAATGGGTTGCTTGCTACTTGAAGAGCAGCAAGAGCTTTTGGTCCTGGCCCCTTTGGGGTGGGAGGAGTCCCTGGACATTCGCAATTGCTGAGCTGGGCTCCGGCTGTACTCAGCAGCCCAGGCAGAGAGGTTGTATTGGACTTTGGGAGGCTGCAGAAAAAGGGAGCGCCTGAATTTTTGGGTCTGTGAATGGGATTGCGTGGCTACTTGAAGAGCAGCAAGAGCTTTTAGTCCTGGCCCCTTTGGGGTGGGAGGAATCCCTGGACGTCCGCCATTGCTGAGCCAGGATCCGACTGTAATCTGCAGGCAAGGAAGAGAGGTTGTATTGGAGTTTGGGAGGCTGCAGAAAGAGGGAGCGGCAGCATTTGTGGGGCTGTGAATAGGGTTGCCTGGCTACATGAAGAGCAGCAAGAGCTTTTGGTCCTGGCCCCTCTGGGGTGGGAGGAATCCCTGGACGTTCGCAATTGCTGAGCCGGGTTCTGGCTCTGCTCATCAGCCCAGGCAGAGAGATTTCATTGGAGTTTGGGAGGCTGCAGAAAGAGGGAGCGGCAGCGTTTGTGGGGCTGTGAATAGGGTTGCCTGGCTACATGAAGAGCAGCAAGAGCTTTTAGTCCTGGCCCCTTTGGGGTGGGAGGAATCCCTGGACGTCCGCCATTGCTGAGCTAGGATCCGACTGTAATCTGCAGGCCAGGAAGAGAGGTTGTATTGGACTTTGTGTGGCTGCAGAAAGAGGGAGTGGCAGCGTTTGTGGGTCTGTGAATGGGTTGCTTGGCTACTTGAAGAGCAGCAAGAGCTTTTGGTCCTGGCCCCTTTGGGGTGGGAGGAATCCCTGGACTTCCGCCATTGCTGAGCCGGGCTACGGCTCTGCTCAGCAGCCCAGGCAGAGAGGTTGTATTGGACTTTGGGAGGCTGGAGAAAGAGGGAGCGGCAGCGTTTGTGGGTCTGTGAATGGGGTTGCCTGGCTACTTGAAGAGCAGCAAGAGCTTTTGGTCCTGGCCCCTTTGGGGTGGGAGGAATCCCTGGACATTAGCAATTGCTGAGCCGGGCTCTGGCTTTGCTCAGCAGCCCAGGACGAGAGATTCTATTGGACTTTTAGAGGCTGCAGAAAGAGGGAGCGGCAGCATTTGTGGGTCTGTGAATGGGGTTGCGTGGCTACTTGAAGAGCAGCAAGATCTTTTGGTCCTGGCCCCTTTGGGGTGGGAGGAATCCCTGGACGTTCGCCATTGCTGAGCTAGGATCTGACTGTAATCTGCAGGCGAGGCAGAGAGGTTGTATTGGACTTTGGGAGGCTGCAGAAAGAGGGAGCGGCAGCGTTTGTGGGGCTGTGAATGGGTTGCTTGGCTACTTGAAGAGCAGCAAGAGCTTTTGGTCCTGGCCCCTTTGGGGTGGGAGGAGTCCCTGGACATTCGCAATTGCTGAGCTGGGCTCCGGCTGTACTCAGCAGCCCAGGCAGAGAGATTTCATTGGAGTTTGGGAGGCTGCAGAAAGAGGGAGCGGCAGCGTTTGTGGGGCTGTGAATAGGGTTGCCTGGCTACATGAAGAGCAGCAAGAGCTTTTAGTCCTGGCCCCTTTGGGGTGGGAGGAATCCCTGGACGTCCGCCATTGCTGAGCCAGGATCCGACTGTAATCTGCAGGCAAGGCAGTGAGGTTGTATTGGACTTTGGGAGGCTGCAGAAAGAGGGAGCGCCTGTATTTTTGGGTCTGTGAATGGGGTTGCGTGGCTACTTGAAGAGCAGCAAGAGCTTTTGGTCCTGGCCCCTTTGGGGTGGGAAGAATCCCTGGATGTTCGCAATCGCTGAGCCGGGTTCTGGCTCTTCTCAGCAGACCAGGCAGAGAGATTTTATTGGAGTTTGGGAGGCTGCAGAAAGAGGGAGCGGCAGCGTTTGTGGGGCTGTGAATAGGGTTGCCTGGCTACATGAAGAGCAGCAAGAGCTTTTGGTCCTGGCCCCTTTGGGGTGGGAGGAATCCCTGGACATTAGCAATTGCTGAGCCGGGCTCTGGCTTTGCTCAGCAGCCCAGGACGAGAGATTCTATTGGACTTTTAGAGGCTGCAGAAAGAGGGAGTGCCTGTATTTTTGGGTCTGTGAATGGGGTTGCGTGGCTACTTGAAGAGCAGCAAGAGCTTTTAGCCCTGGCCCATTTGGGGCGGGAGGAATCCCTGGATGTCCGCCATTGCTGAGCCAGGATCCGACTGTAATCTGCAGGCGAGGCAGAGAGGTTGTATTGGACTTTGGGAGGCTGGAGAAAGAGGGAGCGGCAGCGTTTGTGGGGCTGTGAATGGGTTGCTTGGCTACTTGAAGAGCAGCAAGAGCTTTTGGTCCTGGCCCCTTTGGGGTGGGAGGAATCCCTGGACATACGCAATTGCTGAGCCGGGCTACGGCTCTGCTCAGCAGCCCAGGCAGAGAGGTTGTATTGGACTTTGGGAGGCTGCAGAAAGAGGGAGCGGCAGCATTTGTGGGGCTGTGAATGGGGTTGCGTGGATACTTGAAGAGCAGCAAGAGCTTTTGGTCCTGGCCCCTTTGGGGTGGGAGGAATCCCTGGACGTTTGCAATTGCTGAGCCGGGTTCTGGCTCTGCTCATCAGCCCAGGCAGAGAGATTTCATTGGAGTTTGGGAGGCTGCAGAAAGAGGGAGCGGCAGCGTTTGTGGGGCTGTGAATGGGGTTGCGTGGATACTGGAAGAGCAGCAAGAGCTTTTAGTCCTGGCCCCTTTGGGGTGGGAGGAATCCCTGGACGTCCGCCATTGCTGAGCCAGGATCCGACTGTAATCTGCAGGCGAGGCAGAGAGGTTGTATTGGACTTTGGGAGGCTGCAGAAAGAGGGAGCGGCAGCGTTTGTGGGGCTGTGAATGGGTTGCTTGGCTACTTGAAGAGCAGCAAGAGCTTTTGGTCCTGGCCCCTTTGGGGTGGGAGGAGTCCCTGGACATTCGCAATTGCTGAGCTGGGCTCCGGCTGTACTCAGCAGCCCAGGCAGAGAGGTTGTATTGGACTTTGGGAGGCTGCAGAAAAAGGGAGCGCCTGTATTTTTGGGTCTGTGAATGGGGTTGCGTGGCTACTTGAAGAGCAGCAAGAGCTTTTAGTCCTGGCCCCTTTGGGGTGGGAGGAATCCCTGGACGTCCGCCATTGCTGAGCCAGGATCCGACTGTAATCTGCAGGCCAGGAAGAGAGGTTGTATTGGAGTTTGGGAGGCTGCAGAAAGAGGGAGCGGCAGCGTTTGTGGGGCTGTGAATAGGGTTGCCTGGCTACATGAAGAGCAGCAAGAGCTTTTGGTCCTGGCCCCTCTGGGGTGGGAGGAATCCCTGGACATTAGCAATTGCTGAGCCGGGCTCTGGCTTTGCTCAGCAGCCCAGGACGAGAGATTCTATTGGACTTTTAGAGGCTGCAGAAAGAGGGAGCGGCAGCGTTTGTGGGTCTGTGAATGGGGTTTCCTGGCTACTTGAAGAGCAGCAAGAGCTTTTAGCCCTGGCCCCTTTGGGGCGGGAGAAATCCCTGGACGTCCGCCATTGCTGAGCCAGGATCCGACTGTAATCTGCAGGCGAGGCAGAGAGGTTGTACTGGACTTTGGGAGGCTGGAGAAAGAGGGAGCGGCAGCGTTTGGGGGTCTGTGAATGGGTTGCTTGGCTACTTGAAGAGCAGCAAGAGCTTTTGGTCCTGGCCCCTTTGGGGTGGGAGGAATCCCTGGACATTAGCAATTGCTGAGCCGGGCTCTGGCTTTGCTCAGCAGCCCAGGACGAGAGATTCTATTGGACTTTTAGAGGCTGCAGAAAGAGGGAGCGGCAGCATTTGTGGATTTGTGAATGGGGTTTCCTGGCTACTTGAAGAGCAGCAAGAGCTTTTAGCCCTGGCCCATTTGGGGCGGGAGAAATCCCTGGACGTCCGCCATTGCTGAGCCAGGATCCGACTGTAATCTGCAGGCGAGGCAGAGAGGTTGTATTGGACTTTGGGAGGCTGGAGAAAGAGGGAGCGGCAGCTTTTGTGGGGCTGTGAATGGGTTGCTTGGCTACTTGAAGAGCAGCAAGATCTTTTGGTCCTGGCCCCTTTGGGGTGGGAGGAATCCCTGGACGTTCGCAATTGCTGAGCCGGGTTCTGGCTCTGCTCATCAGCCCAGGCAGAGAGATTTCATTGGAGTTTGGGAGGCTGCAGAAAGAGGGAGCGGCAGCGTTTGTGGGGCTGTGAATAGGGTTGCCTGGCTACATGAAGAGCAGCAAGAGCTTTTAGTCCTGGCCCCTTTGGGGTGGGAGGAATCCCTGGACGTCCGCCATTGCTGAGCCAGGATCTGACTGTAATCTGCAGGCAAGGCAGTGAGGTTGTGTTGGACTTTGGGAGGCTGCAGAAAGAGGGAGCGCCTGTATTTTTGGGTCTGTGAATGGGGTTGCGTGGCTACTTGAAGAGCAGCAAGAGCTTTTGGTCCTGGCCCCTTTGGGGTGGGAAGAATCCCTGGATGTTCGCAATCGCTGAGCCGGGTTCTGGCTCTTCTCAGCAGACCAGGCAGAGAGATTTTATTGGAGTTTGGGAGGCTGCAGAAAGAGGGAGCGGCAGCGTTTGTGGGGCTGTGAATAGGGTTGCCTGGCTACATGAAGAGCAGCAAGAGCTTTTGGTCCTGGCCCCTTTGGGGTGGGAGGAATCCCTGGACATTAGCAATTGCTGAGCCGGGCTCTGGCTTTGCTCAGCAGCCCAGGACGAGAGATTCTATTGGACTTTTAGAGGCTGCAGAAAGAGGGAGCGGCAGCATTTGTGGATTTGTGAATGGGGTTTCCTGGCTACTTGAAGAGCAGCAAGAGCTTTTAGCCCTGGCCCCTTTAGGGTGGGAGGAATCCCTGGACGTCCGCCATTGCTGAGCCAGGATCCGACTGTAATCTGCAGGCGAGGCAGAGAGGTTGTATTGGACTTTGGGAGGCTCGAGAAAGAGGGAGCGCCTGTATTTTTGGGTCTGTGAATGGGGTTGCGTGGCTACTTGAAGAGCAGCAAGAGCTTTTGGTCCTGGCCCCTTTGGGGTGGGAGGAGTCCCTGGACAGTCGCAATTGCTGAGCCGGGCTACGGCTCTGCTCAGCAGCCCAGGCAGAGAGGTTGTCTTGGACTTTGGGAGGCTGCAGAAAGAGGGAGCGGCAGTGTCTGTGGGGCTGTGAATGGGGTTGCGTGGCTACTTGAAGAGCAGCAAGAGCTTTTGGTCCTGGCCCCTTTGGGGCGGGAGGAATCCCTGGACGTTCGCAATCGCTGAGCCGGGTTCTGGCTCTGCTCAGCAGACCAGGCAGAGAGATTTTATTGGAGTTTGGGAGGCTGCAGAAAGAGGGAGCGGCAGCGTTTGTGGGTCTGTGAATGGGGTTGCGTGGATACTGGAAGAGCAGCAAGAGCTTTTAGTCCTGGCCCCTTTGGGGTGGGAGGAATCCCTGGACGTCCGCCATTGCTGAGCCAGGATCCGACTGTAATCTGCAGGCGAGGCAGAGAGGTTGTATTGGACTTTGGGAGGCTGCAGAAAGAGGGAGCGGCAGCGTTTGTGGGGCTGTGAATAGGGTTGCCTGGCTACATGAAGAGCAGCAAGAGCTTTTGGTCCTGGCCCCTTTGGGGTGGGAGGAATCCCTGGACATTCGCAATTGCTGAGCCGGGCTCTGGCTTTGCTCAGCAGCCCAGGACGAGAGATTCTATTGGACTTTTAGAGGCTGCAGAAAGAGGGAGCGGCAGCGTTTGTGGGGCTGTGAATGGGGTTGCGTGGCTACTTGAAGAGCAGCAAGAGCTTTTAGCCCTGGCCCATTTGGGGCGGGAGAAATCCCTGGACGTCCGCCATTGCTGAGCCAGGATCCGACTGTAATCTGCAGGCGAGGCAGAGAGGTTGTATTGGACTTTGGGAGGCTGGAGAAAGAGGGAGCGGCAGCGTTTGTGGGGCTGTGAATGGGTTGCTTGGCTACTTGAAGAGCAGCAAGAGCTTTTGGTCCTGGCCCCTTTGGGGTGGGAGGAATCCCTGGACATTCGCAATTGCTGAGCCGGGCTACGGCTCTGCTCAGCAGCCCAGGCAGAGAGGTTGTATTGGACTTTGGGAGGCTGCAGAAAGAGGGAGCGGCAGCATTTGTGGGTCTGTGAATGGGGTTGCGTGGCTACTTGAAGAGCAGCAAGATTTTAGTCCTGGCCCCCTTTGGGGTGGGAGGAATCCCTGGACATTCGCAATTATTGAGCTGGGCTATGGCTCTGCTCAGCAGCCCAGGCAGAGAGGTTGTATTAGACTTTGGGAGGCTGCAGAAAGAGGGAGCGCCTGTATTTTTGGGTTTGTGAATGGGGTTGCGTGCCTGCTTGAAGAGCAGCAAGAGCTTTTGGTCCTGGCCCCTTTGGGGTGGGAGGAGTCCCCTGGACATTCGCAATTATTGAGCTGGGCTATGGCTCTGCTCAGCAGCCCAGGCAGAGAGGTTGTATTAGACTTTGGGATGCTGCAGAAAGAGGGAGCGGCAGCCTTTGTGCGTCTGTGAATGGGGTTGCGTGGATACTGGAAGAGCAGCAAGAGCTTTTGGTCCTGGCCCCTTTGGGGTGGGAGGAATCCCTGGACATTCGCAATTGCTGAGCCGGGCTACGGCTCTGCTCAGCAGCCCAGGCAGAGAGGTTGTATTGGACTTTGGGAGGCTGCAGAAAGAGGGAGCGGCAGCATTTGTGGGGCTGTGAATGGGGTTGCGTGGATACTTGAAGAGCAGCAAGATCTTTTGGTCCTGGCCCCTTTGGGGTGGGAGGAATCCCTGGACGTTCGCAATTGCTGAGCCGGGTTCTGGCTCTGCTCATCAGCCCAGGCAGAGAGATTTCATTGGAGTTTGGGAGGCTGCAGAAAGAGGGAGCGGCAGCGTTTGTGGGTCTGTGAATGGGGTTGCGTGGATACTGGAAGAGCAGCAAGAGCTTTTAGTCCTGGCCCCTTTGGGGTGGGAGGAATCCCTGGACGTCCGCCATTACTGAGCTAGGATCCGACTGTAATCTGCAGGCCAGGAAGAGAGGTTGTATTGGACTTTGGGAGGCTGCAGAAAGAGGGAGCGGCAGCGTTTGTGGGGCTGTGAATGGGTTGCTTGCTACTTGAAGAGCAGCAAGAGCTTTTGGTCCTGGCCCCTTTGGGGTGGGAGGAGTCCCTGGACATTCGCAATTGCTGAGCTGGGCTCCGGCTGTACTCAGCAGCCCAGGCAGAGAGGTTGTATTGGACTTTGGGAGGCTGCAGAAAAAGGGAGCGCCTGAATTTTTGGGTCTGTGAATGGGATTGCGTGGCTACTTGAAGAGCAGCAAGAGCTTTTAGTCCTGGCCCCTTTGGGGTGGGAGGAATCCCTGGACGTCCGCCATTGCTGAGCCAGGATCCGACTGTAATCTGCAGGCAAGGAAGAGAGGTTGTATTGGAGTTTGGGAGGCTGCAGAAAGAGGGAGCGGCAGCATTTGTGGGGCTGTGAATAGGGTTGCCTGGCTACATGAAGAGCAGCAAGAGCTTTTGGTCCTGGCCCCTCTGGGGTGGGAGGAATCCCTGGACGTTCGCAATTGCTGAGCCGGGTTCTGGCTCTGCTCATCAGCCCAGGCAGAGAGATTTCATTGGAGTTTGGGAGGCTGCAGAAAGAGGGAGCGGCAGCGTTTGTGGGACTGTGAATAGGGTTGCCTGGCTACATGAAGAGCAGCAAGAGCTTTTAGTCCTGGCCCCTTTGGGGTGGGAGGAATCCCTGGACGTCCGCCATTGCTGAGCTAGGATCCGACTGTAATCTGCAGGCCAGGAAGAGAGGTTGTATTGGACTTTGTGTGGCTGCAGAAAGAGGGAGTGGCAGCGTTTGTGGGTCTGTGAATGGGTTGCTTGGCTACTTGAAGAGCAGCAAGAGCTTTTGGTCCTGGCCCCTTTGGGGTGGGAGGAATCCCTGGACTTCCGCCATTGCTGAGCCGGGCTACGGCTCTGCTCAGCAGCCCAGGCAGAGAGGTTGTATTGGACTTTGGGAGGCTGGAGAAAGAGGGAGCGGCAGCGTTTGTGGGTCTGTGAATGGGGTTGCCTGGCTACTTGAAGAGCAGCAAGAGCTTTTGGTCCTGGCCCCTTTGGGGTGGGAGGAATCCCTGGACATTAGCAATTGCTGAGCCGGGCTCTGGCTTTGCTCAGCAGCCCAGGACGAGAGATTCTATTGGACTTTTAGAGGCTGCAGAAAGAGGGAGCGGCAGCATTTGTGGGTCTGTGAATGGGGTTGCGTGGCTACTTGAAGAGCAGCAAGATCTTTTGGTCCTGGCCCCTTTGGGGTGGGAGGAATCCCTGGACGTTCGCCATTGCTGAGCTAGGATCTGACTGTAATCTGCAGGCGAGGCAGAGAGGTTGTATTGGACTTTGGGAGGCTGCAGAAAGAGGGAGCGGCAGCGTTTGTGGGGCTGTGAATGGGTTGCTTGGCTACTTGAAGAGCAGCAAGAGCTTTTGGTCCTGGCCCCTTTGGGGTGGGAGGAGTCCCTGGACATTCGCAATTGCTGAGCTGGGCTCCGGCTGTACTCAGCAGCCCAGGCAGAGAGATTTCATTGGAGTTTGGGAGGCTGCAGAAAGAGGAGCGGCAGCGTTTGTGGGGCTGTGAATAGGGTTGCCTGGCTACATGAAGAGCAGCAAGAGCTTTTAGTCCTGGCCCCTTTGGGGTGGGAGGAATCCCTGGACGTCCGCCATTGCTGAGCCAGGATCCGACTGTAATCTGCAGGCAAGGCAGTGAGGTTGTATTGGACTTTGGGAGGCTGCAGAAAGAGGGAGCGCCTGTATTTTTGGGTCTGTGAATGGGGTTGCGTGGCTACTTGAAGAGCAGCAAGAGCTTTTGGTCCTGGCCCCTTTGGGGTGGGAAGAATCCCTGGATGTTCGCAATCGCTGAGCCGGGTTCTGGCTCTTCTCAGCAGACCAGGCAGAGAGATTTTATTGGAGTTTGGGAGGCTGCAGAAAGAGGGAGCGGCAGCGTTTGTGGGGCTGTGAATAGGGTTGCCTGGCTACATGAAGAGCAGCAAGAGCTTTTGGTCCTGGCCCCTTTGGGGTGGGAGGAATCCCTGGACATTAGCAATTGCTGAGCCGGGCTCTGGCTTTGCTCAGCAGCCCAGGACGAGAGATTCTATTGGACTTTTAGAGGCTGCAGAAAGAGGGAGTGCCTGTATTTTTGGGTCTGTGAATGGGGTTGCGTGGCTACTTGAAGAGCAGCAAGAGCTTTTAGCCCTGGCCCATTTGGGGCGGGAGGAATCCCTGGATGTCCGCCATTGCTGAGCCAGGATCCGACTGTAATCTGCAGGCGAGGCAGAGAGGTTGTATTGGACTTTGGGAGGCTGGAGAAAGAGGGAGCGGCAGCGTTTGTGGGGCTGTGAATGGGTTGCTTGGCTACTTGAAGAGCAGCAAGAGCTTTTGGTCCTGGCCCCTTTGGGGTGGGAGGAATCCCTGGACATACGCAATTGCTGAGCCGGGCTACGGCTCTGCTCAGCAGCCCAGGCAGAGAGGTTGTATTGGACTTTGGGAGGCTGCAGAAAGAGGGAGCGGCAGCATTTGTGGGGCTGTGAATGGGGTTGCGTGGATACTTGAAGAGCAGCAAGATCTTTTGGTCCTGGCCCCTTTGGGGTGGGAGGAATCCCTGGACGTTTGCAATTGCTGAGCCGGGTTCTGGCTCTGCTCATCAGCCCAGGCAGAGAGATTTCATTGGAGTTTGGGAGGCTGCAGAAAGAGGGAGCGGCAGCGTTTGTGGGGCTGTGAATGGGGTTGCGTGGATACTGGAAGAGCAGCAAGAGCTTTTAGTCCTGGCCCCTTTGGGGTGGGAGGAATCCCTGGACGTCCGCCATTGCTGAGCCAGGATCCGACTGTAATCTGCAGGCGAGGCAGAGAGGTTGTATTGGACTTTGGGAGGCTGCAGAAAGAGGGAGCGGCAGCGTTTGTGGGGCTGTGAATGGGTTGCTTGGCTACTTGAAGAGCAGCAAGAGCTTTTGGTCCTGGCCCCTTTGGGGTGGGAGGAGTCCCTGGACATTCGCAATTGCTGAGCTGGGCTCCGGCTGTACTCAGCAGCCCAGGCAGAGAGGTTGTATTGGACTTTGGGAGGCTGCAGAAAAAGGGAGCGCCTGTATTTTTGGGTCTGTGAATGGGGTTGCGTGGCTACTTGAAGAGCAGCAAGAGCTTTTAGTCCTGGCCCCTTTGGGGTGGGAGGAATCCCTGGACGTCCGCCATTGCTGAGCCAGGATCCGACTGTAATCTGCAGGCCAGGAAGAGAGGTTGTATTGGAGTTTGGGAGGCTGCAGAAAGAGGGAGCGGCAGCGTTTGTGGGGCTGTGAATAGGGTTGCCTGGCTACATGAAGAGCAGCAAGAGCTTTTGGTCCTGGCCCCTCTGGGGTGGGAGGAATCCCTGGACATTAGCAATTGCTGAGCCGGGCTCTGGCTTTGCTCAGCAGCCCAGGACGAGAGATTCTATTGGACTTTTAGAGGCTGCAGAAAGAGGGAGCGGCAGCGTTTGTGGGTCTGTGAATGGGGTTTCCTGGCTACTTGAAGAGCAGCAAGAGCTTTTAGCCCTGGCCCCTTTGGGGCGGGAGAAATCCCTGGACGTCCGCCATTGCTGAGCCAGGATCCGACTGTAATCTGCAGGCGAGGCAGAGAGGTTGTACTGGACTTTGGGAGGCTGGAGAAAGAGGGAGCGGCAGCGTTTGGGGGTCTGTGAATGGGTTGCTTGGCTACTTGAAGAGCAGCAAGAGCTTTTGGTCCTGGCCCCTTTGGGGTGGGAGGAATCCCTGGACATTAGCAATTGCTGAGCCGGGCTCTGGCTTTGCTCAGCAGCCCAGGACGAGAGATTCTATTGGACTTTTAGAGGCTGCAGAAAGAGGGAGCGGCAGCATTTGTGGATTTGTGAATGGGGTTTCCTGGCTACTTGAAGAGCAGCAAGAGCTTTTAGCCCTGGCCCATTTGGGGCGGGAGAAATCCCTGGACGTCCGCCATTGCTGAGCCAGGATCCGACTGTAATCTGCAGGCGAGGCAGAGAGGTTGTATTGGACTTTGGGAGGCTGGAGAAAGAGGGAGCGGCAGCTTTTGTGGGGCTGTGAATGGGTTGCTTGGCTACTTGAAGAGCAGCAAGATCTTTTGGTCCTGGCCCCTTTGGGGTGGGAGGAATCCCTGGACGTTCGCAATTGCTGAGCCGGGTTCTGGCTCTGCTCATCAGCCCAGGCAGAGAGATTTCATTGGAGTTTGGGAGGCTGCAGAAAGAGGGAGCGGCAGCGTTTGTGGGGCTGTGAATAGGGTTGCCTGGCTACATGAAGAGCAGCAAGAGCTTTTAGTCCTGGCCCCTTTGGGGTGGGAGGAATCCCTGGACGTCCGCCATTGCTGAGCCAGGATCTGACTGTAATCTGCAGGCAAGGCAGTGAGGTTGTGTTGGACTTTGGGAGGCTGCAGAAAGAGGGAGCGCCTGTATTTTTGGGTCTGTGAATGGGGTTGCGTGGCTACTTGAAGAGCAGCAAGAGCTTTTGGTCCTGGCCCCTTTGGGGTGGGAAGAATCCCTGGATGTTCGCAATCGCTGAGCCGGGTTCTGGCTCTTCTCAGCAGACCAGGCAGAGAGATTTTATTGGAGTTTGGGAGGCTGCAGAAAGAGGGAGCGGCAGCGTTTGTGGGGCTGTGAATAGGGTTGCCTGGCTACATGAAGAGCAGCAAGAGCTTTTGGTCCTGGCCCCTTTGGGGTGGGAGGAATCCCTGGACATTAGCAATTGCTGAGCCGGGCTCTGGCTTTGCTCAGCAGCCCAGGACGAGAGATTCTATTGGACTTTTAGAGGCTGCAGAAAGAGGGAGCGGCAGCATTTGTGGATTTGTGAATGGGGTTTCCTGGCTACTTGAAGAGCAGCAAGAGCTTTTAGCCCTGGCCCATTTCGGGCGGGAGAAATCCCTGGACGTCCGCCATTGCTGAGCCAGGATCCGACTGTAATCTGCAGGCGAGGCAGAGAGGTTGTATTGGACTTTGGGAGGCTCGAGAAAGAGGGAGCGGCAGCGTTTGTGGGTCTGTGAATGGGGTTGCGTGGCTACTTGAAGAGCAGCAAGAGCTTTTGGTCCTGGCCCCTTTGGGGTGGGAGGAGTCCCTGGACAGTCGCAATTGCTGAGCCGGGCTACGGCTCTGCTCAGCAGCCCAGGCAGAGAGGTTGTCTTGGACTTTGGGAGGCTGCAGAAAGAGGGAGCGGCAGTGTCTGTGGGGCTGTGAATGGGGTTGCGTGGCTACTTGAAGAGCAGCAAGAGCTTTTGGTCCTGGCCCCCTTTGGGGCGGGAGGAATCCCTGGACGTTCGCAATCGCTGAGCCGGGTTCTGGCTCTGCTCAGCAGACCAGGCAGAGAGATTTTATTGGAGTTTGGGAGGCTGCAGAAAGAGGGAGCGGCAGCGTTTGTGGGTCTGTGAATGGGGTTGCGTGGATACTGGAAGAGCAGCAAGAGCTTTTAGTCCTGGCCCCTTTGGGGTGGGAGGAATCCCTGGACGTCCGCCATTGCTGAGCCAGGATCCGACTGTAATCTGCAGGCGAGGCAGAGAGGTTGTATTGGACTTTGGGAGGCTGCAGAAAGAGGGAGCGGCAGCGTTTGTGGGGCTGTGAATAGGGTTGCCTGGCTACATGAAGAGCAGCAAGAGCTTTTGGTCCTGGCCCCTTTGGGGTGGGAGGAATCCCTGGACATTCGCAATTGCTGAGCCGGGCTCTGGCTTTGCTCAGCAGCCCAGGACGAGAGATTCTATTGGACTTTTAGAGGCTGCAGAAAGAGGGGAGCGGCAGCGTTTGTGGGGCTGTGAATGGGGTTGCCTGGCTACTTGAAGAGCAGCAAGAGCTTTTAGCCCTGGCCCATTTGGGGCGGGAGAAATCCTGGACGTCCGCCATTGCTGAGCCAGGATCCGACTGTAATCTGCAGGCGAGGCAGAGAGGTTGTATTGGACTTTGGGAGGCTGGAGAAAGAGGGAGCGGCAGCGTTTGTGGGGCTGTGAATGGGTTGCTTGGCTACTTGAAGAGCAGCAAGAGCTTTGGTCCTGGCCCCTTTGGGGTGGGAGGAATCCCTGGACATTCGCAATTGCTGAGCCGGGCTACGGCTCTGCTCAGCAGCCCAGGCAGAGAGGTTGTATTGGACTTTGGGAGGCTGCAGAAAGAGGGAGCGGCAGCATTTGTGGGTCTGTGAATGGGGTTGCGTGGCTACTTGAAGAGCAGCAAGAGCTTTTAGTCCTGGCCCCTTTGGGGTGGGAGGAGTCCCTGGACATTCGCAATTATTGAGCTGGGCTATGGCTCTGCTCAGCAGCCCAGGCAGAGAGGTTGTATTAGACTTTGGGAGGCTGCAGAAAGAGGGAGCGCCTGTATTTTTGGGTTTGTGAATGGGGTTGCGTGCCTGCTTGAAGAGCAGCAAGAGCTTTTGGTCCTGGCCCCTTTGGGGTGGGAGGAGTCCCTGGACATTCGCAATTATTGAGCTGGGCTATGGCTCTGCTCAGCAGCCCAGGCAGAGAGGTTGTATTAGACTTTGGGATGCTGCAGAAAGAGGGAGCGGCAGCCTTTGTGCGTCTGTGAATGGGGTTGCGTGGATACTGGAAGAGCAGCAAGAGCTTTTGGTCCTGGCCCCTTTGGGGTGGGAGGAATCCCTGGACATTCGCAATTGCTGAGCCGCGCTCTGGCTCTGCTCAGCAGCCCAGGACGAGAGATTCTATTGGACTTTGGGAGGCTGGAGAAAGAGGGAGCGGCAGCGTTTGTGGGGCTGTGAATGGGGTTGCGTGGATACTGGAAGAGCAGCGAGAGCTTTTAGTCCTGGCCCCTTTGGGGTGGGAGGAATCCCTGGACGTCCGCCATTGCTGAGCCAGGATCCGACTGTAATCTGCAGGCGAGGCAGAGAGGTTGTATTGGACTTTGGGAGGCTGCAGAAAGAGGGAGCGGCAGCGTTTGTGGGGGCTGTGAATAGGGTTGCCTGGCTACATGAAGAGCAGCAAGAGCTTTTGGTCCTGGCCCCTTTGGGGTGGGAGGAATCCCTGGACATTAGCAATTGCTGAGCCGGGCTCTGGCTTTGCTCAGCAGCCCAGGACGAGAGATTCTATTGGACTTTTAGAGGCTGCAGAAAGAGGGAGCGGCAGCATTTGTGGATTTGTGAATGGGGTTTCCTGGCTACTTGAAGAGCAGCAAGAGCTTTTAGCCCTGGCCCATTTGGGGCGGGAGAAATCCCTGGACGTCCACCATTGCTGAGCCAGGATCCGACTGTAATCTGCAGGCGAGGCAGAGAGGTTGTATTGGACTTTGGGAGGCTGGAGAAAGAGGGAGCGGCAGCGTTTGTGGGTCTGTGAATGGGGTTGCGTGGCTACTTGAAGAGCAGCAAGAGCTTTTGGTCCTGGCCCCTTTGGGGTGGGAGGAATCCCTGGACAGTCGCAATTGCTGAGCCGGGCTACGGCTCTGCTCAGCAGCCCAGGCAGAGAGGTTGTCTTGGACTTTGGGAGGCTGCAGAAAGAGGGAGCGGCAGTGTCTGTGGGGCTGTGAATGGGGTTGCGTGGCTACTTGAAGAGCAGCAAGAGCTTTTGGTCCTGGCCCCTTTGGGGCGGGAGGAATCCCTGGACGTTCGCAATCGCTGAGCCGGGTTCTGGCTCTGCTCAGCAGACCAGGCAGAGAGATTTTATTGGAGTTTGGGAGGCTGCAGAAAGAGGGAGCGGCAGCGTTTGTGGGTCTGTGAATGGGGTTGCGTGGATACTGGAAGAGCAGCAAGAGCTTTTAGTCCTGCAACCTTTGGGGTGGGAGGAATCCCTGGACGTCCGCCATTGCTGAGCCAGGATCCGACTGTAATCTGCAGGCGAGCCAGAGAGGTTGTATTGGACTTTGGGAGGCTGGAGAAAGAGGGAGCGGCAGCGTTTGTGGGGCTGTGAATGGGTTGCCTGGCTACTTGAAGAGCAGCAAGAGCTTTTGGTCCTGGCCCCTTTGGGGTGGGAGGAATCCCTGGACATTCGCAATTGCTGAGCCGGGCTACGGCTCTGCTCAGCAGCCCAGGCAGAGAGGTTGTATTGGACTTTGGGAGGCTGCAGAAAGAGGGAGCGGCAGCGTTTGTGGGGCTGTGAATGGGGTTGCGTGGATATTGGAAGAGCAGCAAGAGCTTTTAGTCCTGGCCCCTTTGGGGTGGGAGGAATCCCTGGACGTCCGCCATTGCTGAGCCAGGATCCGACTGTAATCTGCAGGCGAGGCAGAGAGGTTGTATTGGACTTTGGGAGGCTGCAGAAAGAGGGAGCGGCAGCGTTTGTGGGGCTGTGAATGGGTTGCTTGGCTACTTGAAGAGCAGCAAGAGCTTTTGGTCCTGGCCCCTTTGGGGTGGGAGGAGTCCCTGGACATTCGCAATTGCTGAGCTGGGCTCCGGCTGTACTCAGCAGCCCAGGCAGAGAGGTTGTATTGGACTTTGGGAGGCTGCAGAAAAAGGGAGCGCCTGAATTTTTGGGTCTGTGAATGGGATTGCGTGGCTACTTGAAGAGCAGCAAGAGCTTTTAGTCCTGGCCCCTTTGGGGTGGGAGGAATCCCTGGACGTCCGCCATTGCTGAGCCAGGATCCGACTGTAATCTGCAGGCAAGGAAGAGAGGTTGTATTGGACTTTGGGAGGCTGGAGAAAGAGGGAGCGGCAGCGTTTGTGGGGCTGTGAATAGGGTTGCCTGGCTACATGAAGAGCAGCAAGAGCTTTTGGTCCTGGCCCCTCTGGGGTGGGAGGAATCCCTGGACATTAGCAATTGCTGAGCCGGGCTCTGGCTTTGCTCAGCAGCCCAGGACGAGAGATTCTATTGGACTTTTAGAGGCTGCAGAAAGAGGGAGCGGCAGCATTTGTGGATTTGTGAATGGGGTTTCCTGGCTACTTGAAGAGCAGCAAGAGCTTTTAGCCCTGGCCCCTTTGGGGCGGGAGAAATCCCTGGACGTCCGCCATTGCTGAGCCAGGATCCGACTGTAATCTGCAGCCCAGGCAGAGAGGTTGTATTGGACTTTGGGAGGCTGGAGAAAGAGGGAGCGGCAGCGTTTGGGGGTCTGTGAATGGGTTGCTTGGCTACTTGAAGAGCAGCAAGAGCTTTTGGTCCTGGCCCCTTTGGGGTGGGAGGAATCCCTGGACTTCCGCCATTGCTGAGCCGGGCTACGGCTCTGCTCAGCAGCCCAGGCAGAGAGGTTGTATTGGACTTTGGGAGGCTGGAGAAAGAGGGAGCGGCAGCGTTTGTGGGTCTGTGAATGGGGTTGCCTGGCTACTTGAAGAGCAGCAAGAGCTTTTGGTCCTGGCCCCTTTGGGGTGGGAGGAATCCCTGGACATTAGCAATTGCTGAGCCGGGCTCTGGCTTTGCTCAGCAGCCCAGGACGAGAGATTCTATTGGACTTTTAGAGGCTGCAGAAAGAGGGAGCGGCAGCATTTGTGGATTTGTGAATGGGGTTTCCTGGCTACTTGAAGAGCAGCAAGAGCTTTTAGCCCTGGCCCATTTGGGGCGGGAGAAATCCCTGGACGTCCGCCATTGCTGAGCCAGGATCCGACTGTAATCTGCAGGCGAGGCAGAGAGGTTGTATTGGACTTTGGGAGGCTGGAGAAAGAGGGAGCGGCAGCTTTTGTGGGGCTGTGAATGGGTTGCTTGGCTACTTGAAGAGCAGCAAGATCTTTTGGTCCTGGCCCCTTTGGGGTGGGAGGAATCCCTGGACGTTCGCAATTGCTGAGCCGGGTTCTGGCTCTGCTCATCAGCCCAGGCAGAGAGATTTCATTGGAGTTTGGGAGGCTGCAGAAAGAGGGAGCGGCAGCGTTTGTGGGGCTGTGAATAGGGTTGCCTGGCTACATGAAGAGCAGCAAGAGCTTTTAGTCCTGGCCCCTTTGGGGTGGGAGGAATCCCTGGACGTCCGCCATTGCTGAGCCAGGATCCGACTGTAATCTGCAGGCAAGGCAGTGAGGTTGTATTGGACTTTGGGAGGCTGCAGAAAGAGGGAGCGCCTGTATTTTTGGGTCTGTGAATGGGGTTGCGTGGCTACTTGAAGAGCAGCAAGAGCTTTTGGTCCTGGCCCCTTTGGGGTGGGAAGAATCCCTGGATGTTCGCAATCGCTGAGCCGGGTTCTGGCTCTTCTCAGCAGACCAGGCAGAGAGATTTTATTGGAGTTTGGGAGGCTGCAGAAAGAGGGAGCGGCAGCGTTTGTGGGGCTGTGAATAGGGTTGCCTGGCTACATGAAGAGCAGCAAGAGCTTTTGGTCCTGGCCCCTTTGGGGTGGGAGGAATCCCTGGACATTAGCAATTGCTGAGCCGGGCTCTGGCTTTGCTCAGCAGCCCAGGACGAGAGATTCTATTGGACTTTTAGAGGCTGCAGAAAGAGGGAGCGGCAGCATTTGTGGATTTGTGAATGGGGTTTCCTGGCTACTTGAAGAGCAGCAAGAGCTTTTAGCCCTGGCCAATTTGGGGCGGGAGGAATCCCTGGACGTCCGCCATTGCTGAGCCAGGATCCGACTGTAATCTGCAGGCGAGGCAGAGAGGTTGTATTGGACTTTGGGAGGCTGGAGAAAGAGGGAGCGGCAGCGTTTGTGGGTCTGTGAATGGGGTTGCGTGGCTACTTGAAGAGCAGCAAGAGCTTTTGGTCCTGGCCCCTTTGGGGTGGGAGGAGTCCCTGGACAGTCGCAATTGCTGAGCCGGGCTACGGCTCTGCTCAGCAGCCCAGGCAGAGAGGTTGTATTGGACTTTGGGAGGCTGCAGAAAGAGGGAGCGGCAGTGTCTGTGCGTCTGTGAATGGGGTTGCGTGGCTACTTGAAGAGCAGCAAGATCTTTTGGTCCTGGCCCCTTTGGGGCGGGAGGAATCCCTGGACGTTCGCAATCGCTGAGCCGGGTTCTGGCTCTGCTCAGCAGACCAGGCAGAGAGATTTTATTGGAGTTTGGGAGGCTGCAGAAAGAGGGAGCGGCAGCGTTTGTGGGTCTGTGAATGGGGTTGCGTGGATACTGGAAGAGCAGCAAGAGCTTTTAGTCCTGCAACCTTTGGGGTGGGAGGAATCCCTGGACGTCCGCCATTGCTGAGCCAGGATCCGACTGTAATCTGCAGGCGAGGCAGAGAGGTTGTATTGGACTTTGGGAGGCTGCAGAAAGAGGGAGCGGCAGCGTTTGTGGGGCTGTGAATAGGGTTGCCTGGCTACATGAAGAGCAGCAAGAGCTTTTGGTCCTGGCCCCTTTGGGGTGGGAGGAATCCCTGGACATTCGCAATTGCTGAGCCGGGCTCTGGCTTTGCTCAGCAGCCCAGGACGAGAGATTCTATTGGACTTTTAGAGGCTGCAGAAAGAGGGAGCGGCAGCATTTGTGGATTTGTGAATGGGGTTTCCTGGCTACTTGAAGAGCAGCAAGAGCTTTTAGCCCTGGCCCATTTGGGGCGGGAGAAATCCCTGGACGTCCGCCATTGCTGAGCCAGGATCCGACTGTAATCTGCAGGCGAGGCAGAGAGGTTGTATTGGACTTTGGGAGGCTGGAGAAAGAGGGAGCGGCAGCGTTTGTGGGGCTGTGAATGGGTTGCTTGGCTACTTGAAGAGCAGCAAGAGCTTTTGGTCCTGGCCCCTTTGGGGTGGGAGGAATCCCTGGACATTCGCAATTGCTGAGCCGGGCTACGGCTCTGCTCAGCAGCCCAGGCAGAGAGGTTGTATTGGACTTTGGGAGGCTGCAGAAAGAGGGAGCGCCTGTATTTTTGGGTTTGTGAATGGGGTTGCGTGCCTGCTTGAAGAGCAGCAAGAGCTTTTGGTCCTGGCCCCTTTGGGGTGGGAGGAATCCCTGGACGTTCGCAATTACTGAGCTGGGCTATGGCTCTGCTCAGCAGCCCAGGCAGAGAGGTTGTATTAGACTTTGGGATGCTGCAGAAAGAGGGAGCGGCAGCCTTTGTGCTTCTGTGAATGGGGTTGCGTGGATACTTGAAGAGCAGCAAGAGCTTTTGGTCCTGGCCCCTTTGGGGTGGGAGGAATCCCTGGACATTCGCAATTGCTGAGCCGTGCTCTGGCTCTGCTCAGCAGCCCAGGACGAGAGATTCTATTGGACTTTGGGAGGCTGGAGAAAGAGGGAGCGGCAGCGTTTGTGGGGCTGTGAATGGGGTTGCGTGGATACTGGAAGAGCAGCAAGAGCTTTTAGTCTTGGAACCTTTGGGGTGGGAGGAATCCCTGGACGTCCGCCATTGCTGAGCCAGGATCCGACTGTAATCTGCAGGCCAGGCAGAGAGGTTGTATTGGACTTTGGGAGGCTGCAGAAAGAGGGAGCGGCAGCGTTTGTGGGGCTGTGAATGGGGTTGCGTGGATACTGGAAGAGCAGCAAGAACTTTTAGTCCTGGCCCCTTTAGGGTGGGAGGAATCCCTGGACGTTTGCAATTGCTGAGACGGGCACCGGCTGTATCAGCAGCCCAGGCAGAGAGGTTGTATTGGACTTTGGGAGGCTGCAGAAAGAGGGAGCGGCAGCGTTTGTGGGGCTGTGAATGGGGTTGCGTGGATACTTGAGGAGCAGCAAGAGCTTTTGGTCCTGACCCCTTTGGGGTGGGAGGAATCCCTGGATGTTCGCAATTGCTGAGCCGGGGTACGGCTCTGCTCAGCAGCCCAGGCAGAGAGATTTTATTGGAGTTTGGGAGGCTGCAGAAAGAGGGAGCGGCAGCGTTTGTGCGTCTGTGAATGGGGTTGCGTGGCTACTTGAAGAGCAGCAAGAGCTTTTAGTCCTGGCCCATTTGGGGCGGGAGAAATCCCTGGACGTCCGCCATTGCTGAGCCAGGATCCGACTGTAATCTGCAGGCCAGGAAGAGTGGTTGTATTGGAGTTTGGGAGGCTGGAGAAAGAGGGAGCGCCAGCATTTGTGGGTCTGTGAATGGGGTTGCGTGGATACTGGAAGAGCAGCAAGAGCTTTTGGTCCTGGCCCCTTTAGGGTGGGAGGAATCCCTGGACGTTCGCAATTGCTGAGCCAGGATCCGGCTGTAATCTGCAGGCCAGTCAAAGAGGTTGTATTGGACTTTGGGAGGCTGCAGAAAGAGGGAGCGGCAGCGTTTGTGGGGCTGTGAATGGGGTTGCGTGGCTACTTGAAGAGCAGCAAGAGCTTTTGGTCCTGGCCCCTTTGGGGTGGGAGGAGTCCCTGGACATTCGCAATTGCTGAGCCGGGCTACGGCTCTGCTCAGCAGCCCAGGCAGAGAGGTTGTATTGGACTTTGGGAGGCTGCAGAGAGAGG
Organism: Platalea minor; assembly: GCA_037975005.1. Classification (NCBI taxonomy): domain Eukaryota; kingdom Metazoa; phylum Chordata; class Aves; order Pelecaniformes; family Threskiornithidae; genus Platalea; species Platalea minor. The sequence goes on along the minus strand of JBBPFK010000057.1, from coordinate 206,640 downwards.
GAGCGGCAGCGTTTGTGGATTTGTGAATGGGGTTTCCTGGCTACTTGAAGAGCAGCAAGAGCTTTTAGCCCTGGCCCATTTGGGGCGGGAGAAATCCCTGGACGTCCGCCATTGCTGAGCCAGGATCCGACTGTAATCTGCAGGCGAGGCAGAGAGGTTGTATTGGACTTTGGGAGGCTGGAGAAAGAGGGAGCGGCAGCGTTTGTGGGGCTGTGAATGGGTTGCTTGGCTACTTGAAGAGCAGCAAGAGCTTTTGGTCCTGGCCCCTTTGGGGTGGGAGGAATCCCTGGACATTCGCAATTGCTGAGCCGGGCTACGGCTCTGCTCAGCAGCCCAGGCAGAGAGGTTGTATTGGACTTTGGGAGGCTGCAGAAAGAGGGAGCGCCTGTATTTTTGGGTTTGTGAATGGGGTTGCGTGCCTGCTTGAAGAGCAGCAAGAGCTTTTGGTCCTGGCCCCTTTGGGGTGGGAGGAATCCCTGGACGTTCGCAATTACTGAGCTGGGCTATGGCTCTGCTCAGCAGCCCAGGCAGAGAGGTTGTATTAGACTTTGGGATGCTGCAGAAAGAGGGAGCGGCAGCCTTTGTGCTTCTGTGAATGGGGTTGCGTGGATACTGGAAGAGCAGCAAGAGCTTTTGGTCCTGGCCCCTTTGGGGTGGGAGGAATCCCTGGACATTCGCAATTGCTGAGCCGTGCTCTGGCTCTGCTCAGCAGCCCAGGACGAGAGATTCTATTGGACTTTGGGAGGCTGGAGAAAGAGGGAGCGGCAGCGTTTGTGGGGCTGTGAATGGGGTTGCGTGGATACTGGAAGAGCAGCAAGAGCTTTTAGTCTTGGCACCTTTGGGGTGGGAGGAATCCCTGGACGTCCGCCATTGCTGAGCCAGGATCCGACTGTAATCTGCAGGCCAGGCAGAGAGGTTGTATTGGACTTTGGGAGGCTGCAGAAAGAGGGAGCGGCAGCGTTTGTGGGGCTGTGAATGGGGTTGCGTGGATACTGGAAGAGCAGCAAGAACTTTTAGTCCTGGCCCCTTTAGGGTGGGAGGAATCCCTGGACGTTTGCAATTGCTGAGACGGGCACCGGCTGTATCAGCAGCCCAGGCAGAGAGGTTGTATTGGACTTTGGGAGGCTGCAGAAAGAGGGAGCGGCAGCGTTTGTGGGGCTGTGAATGGGGTTGCGTGGATACTTGAGGAGCAGCAAGAGCTTTTGGTCCTGACCCCTTTGGGGTGGGAGGAATCCCTGGATGTTCGCAATTGCTGAGCCGGGGTACGGCTCTGCTCAGCAGCCCAGGCAGAGAGATTTTATTGGAGTTTGGGAGGCTGCAGAAAGAGGGAGCGGCAGCGTTTGTGGGTCTGTGAATGGGGTTGCGTGGCTACTTGAAGAGCAGCAAGATCTTTTGGTCCTGGCCCCTTTGGGGTGGGAGGAATCCCTGGACATTCGCAATTGCTGAGCCGCGCTCTGGCTCTGCTGAGCAGCCCAGGCAGAGAGATTTTATTGGAGTTTGGGATGCTGCAGAAAGAGGGAGCGGCAGCGTTTGTGCGTCTCTGAATGGGGTTGCGTGGATACTTGAAGAGCAGCAAGAGCTTTCGGTCCTGGCCCCTTTGGGGTGGGAGGAGTCCCTGGACAGTCGCAATTGCTGAGCCGCGCTCTGGCTCTGTTCAGCAGCCCAGGCAGAGAGGTTTTATTGGAGTTTGGGATGCTGCAGAAAGAGGGAGCGGCAGCCTTTGTGCGTCTGTGAATGGGGTTGCGTGGATACTGGAAGAGCAGCAAGAGCTTTTGGTCCTGGCCCCTTTGGGGTGGGAGGAATCCCTGGACGTCCGCCATTGCTGAGCCAGGATCCGACTGTAATCTGCAGGCGAGGCAGAGAGGTTGTATTGGACTTTGGGAGGCTGGAGAAAGAGGGAGCGGCAGCGTTTGTGGGGCTGTCAATAGGGTTGCCTGGCTACATGAAGAGCAGCAAGAGCTTTTGGTCCTGACCCTTTGGCGTGGGAGGAGTCCCTGGATGTTCGCAATTGGTGAGCCGGGCTACGGCTCTGCTCAGCAGCCCCGGCAGAGAGGTTGTATTGGACTTTGGGAGGCTGCAGAAAGAGGGAGCGGCAGCATTTGTGGGTTTGTGAATGGGGTTGCGTGGCTACTTGAAGAGCAGCAAGATCCTTTGGTGCTGGCCCCTTTGGGGTGGGAGGAATCCCTGGACGTTCGCAATCGCTGAGCCGGGTTCTGGCTTTTCTCAGCAGACCAGGCAGAGAGGTTTTATTGGAGTTTTGGAGGCTGCAGAAAGAGGGAGCAGCAGCATATGTGGGTTTGTGAATGGGGTTGCGTGGCTACTTGAAGAGCAGCAAGAGCTTTTAGTCCTGGCCCCTTTGGGGTGGGAGAAATCCCTGGACGTCCGCCATTGCTGATCTGGGCTCCGGCTGTAATCTGCAGGCCAGGCAGATTGGTTGTATTGGACTTTGGGAGGCTGCAGAAAGAGGGAGCGGCAGCATTTGTGGGTCTGTGAAGGGGGTTGCGTGGCTACTTGAAGAGCAGCAAGAGCTTTTGGTCCTGGCCCCTTTGGGGTGGGAGGAATCCCTGGACGTCCGCCATTGCTGAGCCAGGATCCGACTGTAATCTGCAGGCGAGGCAGAGAGGTTGTATTGGACTTTGGGAGGCTGCAGAAAGAGGGAGCATCAGCATTTGTGGCTCTGTGAATTGGTTTGTGTGGGTACAGGAGGCGCAGCAAGAGCTTTTGGTCCTGGCCCCTTTGGGGTGGGAGGAATCCCTGGACATTCGCAAGTGCTGAGCCGGTCTACGGCTCTGCTCAGCAGCCCAGGCAGAGAGGTTGTATTGGAGTTTGGGAGGCTGCAGAAAGAGGGAGCGGCAGCGTTTGTGGGTCTGTGAAGGGGGTTGCCTGGCTACTTGAAGAGCAGCAAGAGCTTTTGGTCCTGGCCCCTTTGGGGTGGGAGGAATCCCTGGACGTCCGCCATTGCTGAGCCAGGATCTGACTGTAATCTGCAGGCCAGGCAGAGAGGTTGTATTGGACTTTGGGAGGCTGCAGAAAGAGGGAGCGGCAGCTTGTGTGGGGCTGTGAATAGGGTTGCCTGGCTACATGAAGAGCAGCAAGAGCTTTTGGTCCTGACCCTTTGGGGTGGGAGGTATCCCTGGATGTTCGCAATTGCTGAGACGGGCTACGGCTCTGCTCAGCAGCCCAGGCAGAGAGGTTGTATTGGACTTTGGGAGGCTGGAGAAAGAGGGAGTGGCAGCGTTTGTGGGTCTGTGAATGGGGTTGCGTGGCTACTTGAAGAGCAGCAAGAGCTTTTGGTCCTGGCCCCTTTGGGGTGGGAGGAATCCCTGGACATTCGCAATTTCTGAGCCGGGCTCCGGCTCTACTCAGCAGCCCAGGCAGAGAGGTTGTCTTGGACTTTGGGAGGCTGCAGAAAGAGGGAGCGGCAGCGTTTGTGGGTCTGTGAATGGGGTTGCGTGGATACTGGAAGAGCAGCAAGAGATTTTAGTCCTGGCCCCTTTGGGGTGGGAGGAATCCCTGGACGTCCGCCATTGCTGAGCCAGGATCCGGCTGTAATCTGCAGGCCAGGAAGAGAGGTTGTATTGGAGTTTGGGAGGCTGCAGAAATAGGGAGCGGCAGCGTTTGTGGGGCTGTGAATAGGGTTGCCTGGCTACTTGAAGAGCAGCAAGAGCTTTTAGTCCTGGCCCCTTTGGGGTGGGAGGAATCCCTGGACGTCCGCCATTACTGAGCTAGGATCCGACTGTAATCTGCAGGCCAGGAAGAGAGGTTGTATTGGACTTTGGGAGGCTGGAGAAAGAGGGAGCGGCAGCGTTTGTGGGTCTGTGAATGGGGTTGCGTGGCTACTTGAAGAGCAGCAAGAGCTTTTGGTCCTGGCCCCTTTAGGGTGGGAGGAATCCCTGGACTTTTGCAATTGCTGAGACGGGCACCGGCTGTATCAGCAGCCCAGGCAGAGAGGTTGTATTGGAGTTTGGGAGGCTGCAGAAAGAGGGAGCATCAGCATTCGTGGCTCTGTGAATTGGTTTGTGTGAGTACAGGAGGCGCAGCAAGAGCTTTTGGTCCTGGCCCCTTTGGGGTGGGAGGAATCCCTGGATGTTCGCAATTGCTGAGCCGGGCTACGGCTGTGCTCAGCAGCCCAGGCAGAGAGGTTGTATTGGAGTTTGGGAGGCTGCAGAAAGAGGGAGCGGCAGCGTTTGTTGGGGTGTGAATGGGGTTGCCTGGCTACTTGAAGAGCAGCAAGAGCTTTTGGTCCTGGCCCCTTTAGGGTGGGAGGAATCCCTGGACGTTCGCAATTGCTGAGCCGCGCTCTGGCTCTGCTCAGCAGCCCTGGCTGAGAAGATTGTATTGGACACTGGGTGGCTGCAGAAAGAAGGAGCTGCAGTTTTTGTGGGTCTGTGAATGGGCTTGCGTGGCTACTTGAAGAGCAGCAAGATCTTTTGGTCCTGGCCCCTTTGGGGTGGGAGGAATCCCTGGACGTTCGCAATTGCTGAGCCGGGTTTTGGCTCTGCTCAGCAGACCAGGCAGAGAGATTTTATTGGAGTTTGGGAGGCTGCAGAAAGAGGGAGCGGCAGCGTTTGTGGGGCTGTGAATGGGCTTGCGTGGATACTGGAAGAGCAGCAAGAGCTTTTAGTCCTGGCCCCTTTGGGGTGGGAGGAATCCCTGGACGTCCGCCATTGCTGAGCCAGGATCCGACTGTAATCTGCAGGCCAGGAAGAGAGGTTGTATTGGACTTTGGGAGGCTGCAGAAAGAGGGAGCGGCAGCGTTTGTGGGGCTGTGAATGGGTTGCTTGGCTACTTGAAGAGCAGCAAGAGCTTTTGGTCCTGGCCCCTTTGGGGTGGGAGGAGTCCCTGGACATTCGCAATTGCTGAGCCGGGCTACGGCTCTGCTCAGCAGCCCAGGCAGAGAGGTTGTATTGGAGTTTGGGAGGCTGCAGAAAGAGGGAGCGGCAGTGTCTGTGGGGCTGTGAATGGGCTTGCGTGGCTACTTGAAGAGCAGCAAGATCTTTTGGTCCTGGCCCCTTTGGGGTGGGAGGAATCCCTGGAGGTTCGCAGTTGCTGAGCCGGGTTCTGGCTCTGCTCATCAGCCCAGGCAGAGAGATTTCATTGGAGTTTGGGAGGCTGCAGAAAGAGGGAGCGGCAGCGTTTGTGGGTCTGTGAATGGGGTTGCGTGGATACTGGAAGAGCAGCAAGAGCTTTTAGTACTGGCCCCTTTGGGGTGGGAGGAGTCCCTGGACGTCCGCCATTGCTGAGCCAGGATCCGACTGTAATCTGCAGGCGAGGCAGAGAGGTTGTATTGGACTTTGGGAGGCTGCAGAAAGAGGGAGCGGCAGCGTTTGTGGGGCTGTGAATAGGGTTGCCTGGCTACATGAAGAGCAGCAAGAGCTTTTGGTCCTGGCCCCTTTGGGGTGGGAGGAATCCCTGCACATTCGCAATTGCTGAGCTGGGCTCCAGTTCTGATCAGCAGCCCAGGACGAGAGATTCTATTGGACTTTTAGAGGCTGCAGAAAGAGGGAGTGCCTGTATTTTTGGGTCTGTGAATGGGGTTGCGTGGCTACTTGAAGAGCAGCAAGAGCTTTTAGCCCTGGCCCATTTGGGGCGGGAGAAATCCCTGGACGTCCGCCATTGCTGAGCCAGGATCCGACTGTAATCTGCAGGCCAGGAAGAGAGGTTGTATTGGACTTTGGGAGGCTGCAGAAAGAGGGAGCGGCAGCGTTTGTGGGGCTGTGAATGGGGTTGCGTGGATACTGGAAGAGCAGCAAGAGATTTTAGTCCTGGCACCTTTGGGGTGGGAGAAATCCCTGGACGTCCGCCATTGCTGAGCCAGGATACGATTGTAATCTGCAGGCCAGGAAGAGAGGTTGTATTGGACTTTGGGAGGCTGCAGAAAGAGGGAGCGGCAGCGTTTGTGGGTCTGTGAATGGGGTTGCCTGGCTACTTGAAGAGCACCAAGAGCTTTTGGTCCTGACCCTTTGGGGTGGGAGGAATCCCTGCACATTCGCAATTGCTGAGCCGGGCTCCGGCTCTGCTCAGCAGCCCAGGCAGAGAGGTTGTATTGGACTTTGGGAGGCTGCAGAAATAGGGAGCAGCAGCATTTGTGGGTTTGTGAATGGGGTTGTGTGGCTACTTGAAGAGCAGCAAGAGCTTTTGGTCCTGGCCCCTTTGGGGTGGGAGGAATCCCTGGACGTTCGTAATCGCTGAGCCGGGTTCTGGCTCTGCTCAGCAGACGAGGCAGAGAGATTTTATTGGAGTTTGGGAGGCTGCAGAAAGAGGGAGCGGCAGCGTTTGTGGGGCTGTGAATGGGGTTGCCTGGCTACTTGAAGAGCAGCAAGAGCTTTTAGTCCTGGCACCTTTGGGGTGGGAGGAATCCCTGGACGTCCGCCATTGCTGAGCCAGGATCCGACTGTAATCTGCAGGCGAGGCAGAGAGGTTGTATTTGACTTTGGGAGGCTGGAGAAAGAGGGAGCGGCAGCGTTTGTGGGGCTGTGAATAGGGTTGCCTGGCTACTTGAAGAGCAGCAAGAGCTTTTAGTCCTGGCCCCTTTGGGGTGGGAGGAATCCCTGGACGTCCGCCATTACTGAGCTAGGATCCGACTGTAATCTGCAGGCCAGGAAGAGAGGTTGTATTGGACTTTGGGAGGCTGCAGAAAGAGGGAGCGGCAGCGTTTCTGGGGCTGTGAATGGGGTTGCGTGGCTACTTGAAGAGCAGCAAGATCTTTTGGTCCTGGCCCCTTTAGGGTGGGAGGAATCCCTGGACTTTTGCAATTGCTGAGACGGGCACCGGCTGTATCAGCAGCCCAGGCAGAGAGGTTGTATTGGACTTTGGGAGGCTGCAGAAAGAGGGAGCATCAGCATTTGTGGCTCTGTGAATTGGTTTGTGTGGGTAAAGGAGGCGCAGCAAGAGCTTTTGGTCCTGGCCCCTTTGGGGTGGGAGGAATCCCTGGATGTTCACAATTGCTGAGCCGGTGTACGGCTGTGCTCAGCAGCCCAGGCAGAGAGGTTGTATTGGAGTTTGGGAGGCTGCAGAAAGAGGGAGCGGCAGCGTTTCTGGGGCTGTGAATGGGGTTGCATGGATACTTGAGGAGCAGCAAGAGCTTTTGGTCGTGACCCTTTGGGGTGGGAGGAATCCCTGGATATTCGCAATTGCTGAGCCAGGATCCGGCTGTACTCAGCAGACCAGGCAGAGAGGTTATATTGGACTTTGGGAGGCTGCAGAAAGAGGGAGCGGCAGCGTTTGTGGGTCTGTGAATGGGGTTGCCTGGCTACATGAAGAGCAGCAAGAGCTTTTGGTCCTGGCCCCTTTAGGGTGGGAGGAATCCCTGGATGTTCGCAATTGCTGAGCCGGGCTACGGCTCTGCTCAGCAGCCCAGGCAGAGAGGTTGTATTGGACTTTGGGAGGCTGCAGAAAGAGGGAGCAGCAGCGTTTGTGGGTCTGTGAAGGGGGTTGCGTGGCTACTTGAAGAGCAGCAAGATCTTTTGGTCCTGGCCCCTTTGGGGTGGGAGGAATCCCTGGACGTTCGCAATTGCTGAGCCGGGTTTTGGCTCTGCTCAGCAGACCAGGCAGAGAGATTTTATTGGAGTTTGGGAGGCTGCAGAAAGAGGGAGCGGCAGCGTTTGTGGGTCTGTGAATGGGGTTGCGTTGATACTGGAAGAGCAGCAAGAGCTTTTAGTCCTGGCACCTTTGGGGTGGGAGAAATCCCTGGACGTCCGCCATTGCTGAGCCAGGATCCGACTGTAATCTGCAGTCGAGGCAGAGAGGTTGTATTGCACTTTGGGAGGCTGGAGAAAGAGGGAGCGGCAGCGTTTGTGGGGCTGTGAATAGGGTTGCCTGGCTACATGAAGAGCAGCAAGAGCTTTTGGTCCTGGCCCCTTTGGGGTGGGAGGAATCCCTGGACATTAGCAATTGCTGAGCCGGGCTCTGGCTTTGCTCAGCAGCCCAGGACGAGAGATTCTATTGGACTTTTAGAGGCTGCAGAAAGAGGGAGTGCCTGTATTTTTGGGTCTGTGAATGGGGTTGCGTGGCTACTTGAAGAGCAGCAAGAGCTTTTAGCCCTGGCCCATTTGGGGCGGGAGAAATCCCTGGACGTCCGCCATTGCTGAGCCAGGATCCGACTGTAATCTGCAGGCGAGGCAGAGAGGTTGTATTGGACTTTGGGAGGCTGCAGAAAGAGGGAGCGGCAGCGTTTGTGGGGCTGTGAATGGGGTTGCGTGGATACTGGAAGAGCAGCAAGAGCTTTTAGCCCTGGCCCCTTTGGGGTGGGAGGAATCCCTGCACATTCGCAATTGCTGAGCTGGGCTCCAGTTCTGATCAGCAGCCCAGGACGAGAGATTCTATTGGACTTTGGGAGGCTGGAGAAAGAGGGAGCGGCAGCGTTTGTGGGGCTGTGAATGGGGTTGCGTGGATACTGGAAGAGCAGCAAGAGCTTTTAGTCCTGGCCCCTTTGGGGTGGGAGGAATCCCTGGACGTCCGCCATTGCTGAGCCAGGATCCGACTGTAATCTGCAGGCCAGGAAGAGAGGTTGTACTGGACTTTGGGAGGCTGCAGAAAGAGGGAGCGCCTGTATTTTTGGGTCTGTGAATGGGGTTGCGTGGCTACTTGAAGAGCAGCAAGAGCTTTTGGTCCTGGCCCCTTTGGGGTGGGAAGAATCCCTGGACGTTCGCAGTCGCTGAGCCGGGTTCTGGCTCTGCTCAGCAGACCAGGCAGAGAGATTTTATAGGAGTTTGGGAGGCTGGAGAAAGAGGGAGCGGCAGCGTTTGTGGGGCTGTGAATGGGGTTGCGTGGATACTGGAAGAGCAGCAAGAGCTTTTAGTCCTGGCCCCTTTGGGGTGGGAAGAATCCCTGGACGTCCGACATTGCTGAGCCAGGATCCGATTGTAATCTGCAGGCCAGGAAGAGAGGTTGTATTGGACTTTGGGAGGCTGCAGAAAGAGGGAGCGGCAGCGTTTGTGGGTCTGTGAATGGGGTTGCCTGGCTACTTGAAGAGCACCAAGAGCTTTTGGTCCTGACCCTTTGGGGTGGGAGGAATCCCTGGACGTCCGCCATTGCTGATCTGGGCTCCGGCTGTAATCTGCAGGCCAGGCAGAGAGGTTGTATTGGACTTTGGGAGGCTGGAGAAAGAGGGAGCAGCAGCATTTGTGGGTTTGTGAATGGGGTTGTGTGGCTACTTGAAGAGCAGCAAGAGCTTTTGGTCCTGGCCCCTTTGGGGTGGGAGGAATCCCTGGACGTTCGTAATCGCTGAGCCGGGTTCTGGCTCTGCTCAGCAGACGAGGCAGAGAGATTTTATTGGAGTTTGGGAGGCTGCAGAAAGAGGGAGCGGCAGCGTTTGTGGGGCTGTGAATGGGGTTGCCTGGCTACTTGAAGAGCAGCAAGAGCTTTTAGTCCTGGCACCTTTGGGGTGGGAGGAATCCCTGGACGTCCGCCATTGCTGAGCCAGGATCCGACTGTAATCTGCAGGCGAGGCAGAGAGGTTGTATTTGACTTTGGGAGGCTGGAGAAAGAGGGAGCGGCAGCGTTTGTGGGGCTGTGAATAGGGTTGCCTGGCTACTTGAAGAGCAGCAAGAGCTTTTAGTCCTGGCCCCTTTGGGGTGGGAGGAATCCCTGGACGTCCGCCATTACTGAGCTAGGATCCGACTGTAATCTGCAGGCCAGGAAGAGAGGTTGTATTGGACTTTGGGAGGCTGGAGAAAGAGGGAGCGGCAGCGTTTGTGGGTCTGTGAATGGGGTTGCGTGGCTACTTGAAGAGCAGCAAGAGCTTTTGGTCCTGGCCCCTTTAGGGTGGGAGGAATCCCTGGACTTTTGCAATTGCTGAGACGGGCACCGGCTGTATCAGCAGCCCAGGCAGAGAGGTTGTATTGGACTTTGGGAGGCTGCAGAAAGAGGGAGCATCAGCATTTGTGCCTCTGTGAATTGGTTTGTGTGGGTAAAGGAGGCGCAGCAAGAGCTTTTGGTCCTGGCCCCTTTGGGGTGGGAGGAATCCCTGGATGTTCACAATTGCTGAGCCGGTGTACGGCTGTGCTCAGCAGCCCAGGCAGAGAGGTTGTATTGGAGTTTGGGAGGCTGCAGAAAGAGGGAGCGGCAGCGTTTCTGGGGCTGTGAATGGGGTTGCATGGATACTTGAGGAGCAGCAAGAGCTTTTGGTCGTGACCCTTTGGGGTGGGAGGAATCCCTGGATATTCGCAATTGCTGAGCCAGGATCCGGCTGTACTCAGCAGACCAGGCAGAGAGGTTATATTGGACTTTGGGAGGCTGCAGAAAGAGGGAGCGGCAGCGTTTGTGGCTCTGTGAATGGGGTTGCCTGGCTACATGAAGAGCAGCAAGAGCTTTTGGTCCTGGCCCCTTTAGGGTGGGAGGAATCCCTGGATGTTCGCAATTGCTGAGCCGGGCTACGGCTCTGCTCAGCAGCCCAGGCAGAGAGGTTGTATTGGACTTTGGGAGGCTGCAGAAAGAGGGAGCAGCAGCGTTTGTGGGTCTGTGAAGGGGGTTGCGTGGCTACTTGAAGAGCAGCAAGATCTTTTGGTCCTGGCCCCTTTGGGGTGGGAGGAATCCCTGGACGTTCGCAATTGCTGAGCCGGGTTTTGGCTCTGCTCAGCAGACCAGGCAGAGAGATTTTATTGGAGTTTGGGAGGCTGCAGAAAGAGGGAGCGGCAGCGTTTGTGGGTCTGTGAATGGGGTTGCGTTGATACTGGAAGAGCAGCAAGAGCTTTTAGTCCTGGCCCCTTTGGGGTGGGAGGAATCCCTGGACGTCCGCCATTGCTGAGCCAGGATCCGACTGTAATCTGCAGTCGAGGCAGAGAGGTTGTATTGGACTTTGGGAGGCTGGAGAAAGAGGGAGCGGCAGCGTTTGTGGGGCTGTGAATAGGGTTGCCTGGCTACTTGAAGAGCAGCAAGAGCTTTTGGTCCTGGCCCCTTTGGGGTGGGAGGAATCCCTGGACATTCGCAATTGCTGAGCCGGGCTCTGGCTTTGCTCAGCAGCCCAGGACGAGAGATTCTATTGGACTTTTAGAGGCTGCAGAAAGAGGGAGTGCCTGTATTTTTGGGTCTGTGAATGGGGTTGCGTGGCTACTTGAAGAGCAGCAAGAGCTTTTAGCCCTGGCCCATTTGGGGCGGGAGAAATCCCTGGACGTCCGCCATTGCTGAGCCAGGATCCGACTGTAATCTGCAGGCGAGGCAGAGAGGTTGTATTGGACTTTGGGAGGCTGCAGAAAGAGGGAGCGGCAGCGTTTGTGGGGCTGTGAATGGGGTTGCGTGGATACTGGAAGAGCAGCAAGAGCTTTTAGCCCTGGCCCCTTTGGGGTGGGAGGAATCCCTGCACATTCGCAATTGCTGAGCTGGGCTCCAGTTCTGATCAGCAGCCCAGGACGAGAGATTCTATTGGACTTTGGGAGGCTGGAGAAAGAGGGAGCGGCAGCGTTTGTGGGGCTGTGAATGGGGTTGCGTGGATACTGGAAGAGCAGCAAGAGCTTTTAGTCCTGGCCCCTTTGGGGTGGGAGGAATCCCTGGACGTCCGCCATTGCTGAGCCAGGATCCGACTGTAATCTGCAGGCCAGGAAGAGAGGTTGTACTGGACTTTGGGAGGCTGCAGAAAGAGGGAGCGCCTGTATTTTTGGGTCTGTGAATGGGGTTGCGTGGCTACTTGAAGAGCAGCAAGAGCTTTTGGTCCTGGCCCCTTTGGGGTGGGAAGAATCCCTGGACGTTCGCAGTCGCTGAGCCGGGTTCTGGCTCTGCTCAGCAGACCAGGCAGAGAGATTTTATAGGAGTTTGGGAGGCTGGAGAAAGAGGGAGCGGCAGCGTTTGTGGGGCTGTGAATGGGGTTGCGTGGATACTGGAAGAGCAGCAAGAGCTTTTAGTCCTGGCCCCTTTGGGGTGGGAAGAATCCCTGGACGTCCGACATTGCTGAGCCAGGATCCGATTGTAATCTGCAGGCCAGGAAGAGAGGTTGTATTGGACTTTGGGAGGCTGCAGAAAGAGGGAGCGGCAGCGTTTGTGGGTCTGTGAATGGGGTTGCCTGGCTACTTGAAGAGCACCAAGAGCTTTTGGTCCTGACCCTTTGGGGTGGGAGGAATCCCTGGACGTCCGCCATTGCTGATCTGGGCTCCGGCTGTAATCTGCAGGCCAGGCAGAGAGGTTGTATTGGACTTTGGGAGGCTGCAGAAATAGGGAGCAGCAGCATTTGTGGGTTTGTGAATGGGGTTGTGTGGCTACTTGAAGAGCAGCAAGAGCTTTTGGTCCTGGCCCCTTTGGGGTGGGAGGAATCCCTGGACGTTCGTAATCGCTGAGCCGGGTTCTGGCTCTGCTCAGCAGACGAGGCAGAGAGATTTTATTGGAGTTTGGGAGGCTGCAGAAAGAGGGAGCGGCAGCGTTTGTGGGGCTGTGAATGGGGTTGCCTGGCTACTTGAAGAGCAGCAAGAGCTTTTAGTCCTGGCACCTTTGGGGTGGGAGGAATCCCTGGACGTCCGCCATTGCTGAGCCAGGATCCGACTGTAATCTGCAGGCGAGGCAGAGAGGTTGTATTTGACTTTGGGAGGCTGGAGAAAGAGGGAGCGGCAGCGTTTGTGGGGCTGTGAATAGGGTTGCCTGGCTACTTGAAGAGCAGCAAGAGCTTTTAGTCCTGGCCCCTTTGGGGTGGGAGGAATCCCTGGACGTCCGCCATTACTGAGCTAGGATCCGACTGTAATCTGCAGGCCAGGAAGAGAGGTTGTATTGGACTTTGGGAGGCTGGAGAAAGAGGGAGCGGCAGCGTTTGTGGGTCTGTGAATGGGGTTGCGTGGCTACTTGAAGAGCAGCAAGAGCTTTTGGTCCTGGCCCCTTTAGGGTGGGAGGAATCCCTGGACTTTTGCAATTGCTGAGACGGGCACCGGCTGTATCAGCAGCCCAGGCAGAGAGGTTGTATTGGACTTTGGGAGGCTGCAGAAAGAGGGAGCATCAGCATTTGTGCCTCTGTGAATTGGTTTGTGTGGGTAAAGGAGGCGCAGCAAGAGCTTTTGGTCCTGGCCCCTTTGGGGTGGGAGGAATCCCTGGATGTTCACAATTGCTGAGCCGGTGTACGGCTGTGCTCAGCAGCCCAGGCAGAGAGGTTGTATTGGAGTTTGGGAGGCTGCAGAAAGAGGGAGCGGCAGCGTTTCTGGGGCTGTGAATGGGGTTGCATGGATACTTGAGGAGCAGCAAGAGCTTTTGGTCGTGACCCTTTGGGGTGGGAGGAATCCCTGGATATTCGCAATTGCTGAGCCAGGATCCGGCTGTACTCAGCAGACCAGGCAGAGAGGTTATATTGGACTTTGGGAGGCTGCAGAAAGAGGGAGCGGCAGCGTTTGTGGCTCTGTGAATGGGGTTGCCTGGCTACATGAAGAGCAGCAAGAGCTTTTGGTCCTGGCCCCTTTAGGGTGGGAGGAATCCCTGGATGTTCGCAATTGCTGAGCCGGGCTACGGCTCTGCTCAGCAGCCCAGGCAGAGAGGTTGTATTGGACTTTGGGAGGCTGCAGAAAGAGGGAGCAGCAGCGTTTGTGGGTCTGTGAAGGGGGTTGCGTGGCTACTTGAAGAGCAGCAAGATCTTTTGGTCCTGGCCCCTTTGGGGTGGGAGGAATCCCTGGACGTTCGCAATTGCTGAGCCGGGTTTTGGCTCTGCTCAGCAGACCAGGCAGAGAGATTTTATTGGAGTTTGGGAGGCTGCAGAAAGAGGGAGCGGCAGCGTTTGTGGGTCTGTGAATGGGGTTGCGTTGATACTGGAAGAGCAGCAAGAGCTTTTAGTCCTGGCCCCTTTGGGGTGGGAGGAATCCCTGGACGTCCGCCATTGCTGAGCCAGGATCCGACTGTAATCTGCAGTCGAGGCAGAGAGGTTGTATTGGACTTTGGGAGGCTGGAGAAAGAGGGAGCGGCAGCGTTTGTGGGGCTGTGAATAGGGTTGCCTGGCTACTTGAAGAGCAGCAAGAGCTTTTGGTCCTGGCCCCTTTGGGGTGGGAGGAATCCCTGGACATTCGCAATTGCTGAGCCGGGCTCTGGCTTTGCTCAGCAGCCCAGGACGAGAGATTCTATTGGACTTTTAGAGGCTGCAGAAAGAGGGAGTGCCTGTATTTTTGGGTCTGTGAATGGGGTTGCGTGGCTACTTGAAGAGCAGCAAGAGCTTTTAGCCCTGGCCCATTTGGGGCGGGAGAAATCCCTGGACGTCCGCCATTGCTGAGCCAGGATCCGACTGTAATCTGCAGGCGAGGCAGAGAGGTTGTATTGGAGTTTGGGAGGCTGCAGAAAGAGGGAGCGGCAGCGTTTGTGGGGCTGTGAATGGGGTTGCGTGGATACTGGAAGAGCAGCAAGAGCTTTTAGCCCTGGCCCCTTTGGGGTGGGAAGAATCCCTGGACGTTCGCAATCGCTGAGCCGGGTTCTGGCTCTGCTCAGCAGACCAGGCAGAGAGATTTTATTGGAGTTTGGGAGGCTGGAGAAAGAGGGAGTGGCAGCGTTTGTGGGGCTGTGAATGGGGTTGCGTGGATACTGGAAGAGCAGCAAGAGATTTTAGCCCTGGCCCATTTGGGGCGGGAGAAATCCCTGGACGTCCGACATTGCTGAGCCAGGATCCGATTGTAATCTGCAGGCCAGGCAGAGAGGTTGTATTGGACTTTGGGAGGCTGGAGAAAGAGGGAGCGGCAGCGTTTGTGGGTCTGTGAATGGGGTTGCCTGGCTACTTGAAGAGCACCAAGAGCTTTTGGTCCTGACCCTTTGGGGTGGGAGGAATCCCTGGACGTCCGCCATTGCTGATCTGGGCTCCGGCTGTAATCTGCAGGCCAGGCAGAGAGGTTGTATTGGACTTTGGGAGGCTGCAGAAATAGGGAGCAGCAGCATTTGTGGGTTTGTGAATGGGGTTGTGTGGCTACTTGAAGAGCAGCAAGAGCTTTTGGTCCTGGCCCCTTTGGGGTGGGAGGAATCCCTGGACGTTCGTAATCGCTGAGCCGGGTTCTGGCTCTGCTCAGCAGACGAGGCAGAGAGATTTTATTGGAGTTTGGGAGGCTGCAGAAAGAGGGAGCGGCAGCGTTTGTGGGGCTTTGAATGGGGTTGCCTGGCTACTTGAAGAGCAGCAAGAGCTTTTAGTCCTGGCACCTTTGGGGTGGGAGGAATCCCTGGACGTCCGCCATTGCTGAGCCAGGATCCGACTGTAATCTGCAGGCGAGGCAGAGAGGTTGTATTTGACTTTGGGAGGCTGGAGAAAGAGGGAGCGGCAGCGTTTGTGGGGCTGTGAATAGGGTTGCCTGGCTACTTGAAGAGCAGCAAGAGCTTTTCATCCTGGCACCGTTGGGGTGGGAGGAATCCCTGGACGTCCGCCATTACTGAGCTAGGATCCGACTGTAATCTGCAGCCCAGGCAGAGAGGTTGTATTGGACTTTGGGAGGCTGGAGAAAGAGGGAGCGGCAGCGTTTGTGGGTCTGTGAATGGGGTTGCGTGGATACTTGAAGAGCAGCAAGAGCTTTTGGTCCTGGCCCCTTTAGGGTGGGAGGAATCCCTGGACTTTTGCAATTGCTGAGACGGGCACCGGCTGTATCAGCAGCCCAGGCAGAGAGGTTGTATTGGACTTTGGGAGGCTGCAGAAAGAGGGAGCATCAGCATTTGTGGCTCTGTGAATTGGTTTGTGTGGGTACAGGAGGCGCAGCAAGAGCTTTTGGTCCTGGCCCCTTTGGGGTGGGAGGAATCCCTGGATGTTCACAATTGCTGAGCCGGTCTACGGCTGTGCTCAGCAGCCCAGGCAGAGAGGTTGTATTGGAGTTTGGGAGGCTGCAGAAAGAGGGAGCGGCAGCGTTTGTGCGTCTGTGAATGGGGTTGCATGGATACTTGAGGAGCAGCAAGAGCTTTTGGTCGTGACCCTTTGGGGTGGGAGGAATCCCTGGATATTCGCAATTGCTGAGCTGGGCTCCGGCTGTACTCAGCAGACCAGGCAGAGAGGTTATATTGGACTTTGGGAGGCTGCAGAAAGAGGGAGCGGCAGCGTTTGTGGGTCTGTGAATGGGGTTGCCTGGCTACATGAAGAGCAGCAAGAGCTTTTGGTCCTGGCCCCTTTAGGGTGGGAGGAATCCCTGGATGTTCGCAATTGCTGAGCCGGGCTACGGCTCTGCTCAGCAGCCCAGGCAGAGAGGTTGTATTGGACTTTGGGAGGCTGCAGAAAGAGGGAGCAGCAGCGTTTGTGGGTCTGTGAAGGGGGTTGCGTGGCTACTTGAAGAGCAGCAAGATCTTTTGGTCCTGGCCCCTTTGGGGTGGGAGGAGTCCCTGGACGTTCGCAATTGCTGAGCCGGGTTTTGGCTCTGCTCAGCAGACCAGGCAGAGAGATTTTATTGGAGTTTGGGAGGCTGCAGAAAGAGGGAGCGGCAGCGTTTGTGGGTCTGTGAATGGGGTTGCGTTGATACTGGAAGAGCAGCAAGAGCTTTTAGTCCTGCAACCTTTGGGGTGGGAGAAATCCCTGGACGTCCGCCATTGCTGAGCCAGGATCCGACTGTAATCTGCAGGCCAGGCAGAGAGGTTGTATTGGACTTTGGGAGGCTGGAGAAAGAGGGAGCGGCAGCGTTTGTGGGGCTGTGAATAGGGTTGCCTGGCTACATGAAGAGCAGCAAGAGCTTTTGGTCCTGGCCCCTTTGGGGTGGGAGGAATCCCTGGACATTAGCAATTGCTGAGCCGGGCTCTGGCTTTGCTCAGCAGCCCAGGACGAGAGATTCTATTGGACTTTTAGAGGCTGCAGAAAGAGGGAGTGCCTGTATTTTTGGGTCTGTGAATGGGGTTGCGTGGCTACTTGAAGAGCAGCAAGAGCTTTTAGCCCTGGCCCATTTGGGGCGGGAGAAATCCCTGGACGTCCGCCATTGCTGAGCCAGGATCCGACTGTAATCTGCAGGCGAGGCAGAGAGGTTGTATTGGACTTTGGGAGGCTGGAGAAAGAGGGAGCGGCAGCGTTTGTGGGGCTGTGAATGGGTTGCTTGGCTACTTGAAGAGCAGCAAGAGCTTTTGGTCCTGGCCCCTTTGGGGTGGGAGGAGTCCCTGGACATTCGCAATTGCTGAGACGGGCTACGGCTCTGCTCAGCAGCCCAGGCAGAGAGGTTGTATTGGACTTTGGAAGGCTGCAGAAAGAGGGAGCGGCAGTGTCTGTGGGGCTGTGAATGGGGTTGCGTGGATACTTGAAGAGCAGCAAGATCTTTTGGTCCTGGCCCCTTTGGGGTGGGAGGAATCCCTGGATGTTCGCAATTGCTGAGCCGGGTTCTGGCGCTGCTCATCAGCCCAGGCAGAGAGATTTCATTGGAGTTTGGGAGGCTGCAGAAAGAGGGAGCGGCAGCGTTTGTGGGGCTGTGAATAGGGTTGCCTGGCTACTTGAAGAGCAGCAAGAGCTTTTGGTCCTGGCCCCTTTGGGGTGGGAAGAATCCCTGGACGTTTGAAATTGCTGAGCCAGGATCCGACTGTAATCTGCAGGCCAGGCAGAGAGATTTTATTGGTGTTTGGGAGGCTGGAGAAAGAGGGAGCGGCAGCGTTTGTGGGGCTGTGCATAGGGTTGCCTGGCTACTTGAAGAGCAGCAAGAGCTTTTAGTCCTGGCCCCTTTGGGGTGGGAGGAATCCCTGGACGTCCGCCATTACTGAGCTAGGATCCGACTGTAATCTGCAGGCCAGGCAGAGAGGTTCTATTGGACTTTGGGAGGCTGCAGAAAGAGGGAGCGCCTGTATTTTTGGGTCTGTGAATGGGGTTGCGTGGCTACTTGAAGAGCAGCAAGAGCTTTTAGTCCTGGCACCTTTGGGGTGGGAGGAATCCCTGGACGTCCGCCATTGCTGAGCCAGGATCCGACTGTAATCTGCAGGCCAGGCAGAGAGGTTGTATTGGACTTTGGGAGGCTGGAGAAAGAGGGAGCGGCAGCGTTTGTGGGGCTGTGAATAGGGTTGCCTGGCTACTTGAGGAGCAGCAAGAGCTTTTGGTCCTGGCCCCTTTGGGGTGGGAGGAATCCCTGGACGTCCGCCATTGCTGAGCCCGGCTCCGGCTCTACTCAGCAGCCCAGGCAGAGAGGTTGTATTGGACTTTGGGAGTCTGGAGAAAGAGGGAGCGGCAGCGTTTGTGGGGCTGTGAATAGGGTTGCCTGGCTACATGAAGAGCAGCAAGAGCTTTTGGTCCTGGCCCCTCTGGGGGAGGAATCCCTGGACATTAGCAATTGCTGAGCCGGGCTCTGGCTTTGCTCAGCAGCCCAGGACGAGAGATTCTATTGGACTTTTAGAGGCTGCAGAAAGAGGGAGCGGCAGCGTTTGTGGGTCTGTGAAGGGGGTTGCGTGGCTACTTGAAGAGCAGCAAGAGCTTTTAGCCCTGGCCCCTTTGGGGCGGGAGAAATCCCTGGACGTCCGCCATTGCTGAGCCAGGATCCGACTGTAATCTGCAGGCGAGGCAGAGAGGTTGTATTGGACTTTGGGAGGCTGGAGAAAGAGGGGAGCGGCAGCGTTTGGGGGTCTGTGAATGGGTTGCTTGGCTACTTGAAGAGCAGCAAGAGCTTTTGGTCCTGGCCCCTTTGGGGGGGAGGAATCCCTGGACTTCCGCCATTGCTGAATCGGGCTCCGGCTCTGCTCAGCAGCCCAGGCAGAGAGGTTGTATTGGACTTTGGGAGGCTGGAGAAAGAGGGAGCGGCAGCGTTTGTGGGTCTGTGAATGGGGTTGCCTGGCTACTTGAAGAGCAGCAAGAGCTTTTGGTCCTGGCCCCTTTGGGGTGGGAGGAATCCCTGGACGTTCGCAATTGCTGAGCCGGGCTCTGGCTTTGCTCAGCAGCCCAGGACGAGAGATTCTATTGGACTTTTAGAGGCTGCAGAAAGAGGGAGCGGCAGCATTTGTGGATTTGTGAATGGGGTTTCCTGGCTACTTGAAGAGCAGCAAGAGCTTTTAGCCCTGGCCCATTTTGGGGCGGGAGAAATCCCTGGACGTCCGCCATTGCTGAGCCAGGATCCGACTGTAATCTGCAGGCGAGGCAGAGAGGTTGTATTGGAGTTTGGGAGGCTGCAGAAAGAGGGAGCGGCAGCGTTTGTGGGGCTGTGAATGGGGTTGCGTGGATACTGGAAGAGCAGCAAGAGCTTTTAGCCCTGGCCCCTTTGGGGTGGGAGGAATCCCTGCACATTCGCAATTGCTGAGCTGGGCTCCAGTTCTGATCAGCAGCCCAGGACGAGAGATTCTATTGGACTTTGGGAGGCTGGAGAAAGAGGGAGCGGCAGCGTTTCTGGGGCTGTGAATGGGGTTTGCGTGGATACTGGAAGAGCAGCAAGAGCTTTTAGTCCTGGCCCCTTTGGGGTGGGAGAAATCCCTGGACGTCCGCCATTGCTGAGCCAGGATCCGACTGTAATCTGCAGGCCAGGAAGAGAGGTTGTACTGGACTTTGGGAGGCTGCAGAAAGAGGGAGCGCCTGTATTTTTGGGTCTGTGAATGGGGTTGCGTGGCTACTTGAAGAGCAGCAAGAGCTTTTGGTCCTGGCACCTTTGGGGTGGGAAGAATCCCTGGACGTTCGCAGTCGCTGAGCCGGGTTCTGGCTCTGCTCAGCAGACCAGGCAGAGAGATTTTATTGGAGTTTTGGGAGGCTGGAGAAAGAGGGAGCGGCAGCGTTTGTGGGGCTGTGAATGGGGTTGCGTGGATACTGGAAGAGCAGCAAGAGATTTTAGTCCTGGCCCCTTTGGGGTGGGAAGAATCCCTGGACGTCCGACATTGCTGAGCCAGGATCCGATTGTAATCTGCAGGCCAGGAAGAGAGGTTGTATTGGACTTTGGGAGGCTGCAGAAAGAGGGAGCGGCAGCGTTTGTGGGTCTGTGAATGGGGTTGCCTGGCTACTTGAAGAGCACCAAGAGCTTTTGGTCCTGACCCTTTGGGGTGGGAGGAATCCCTGGACGTCCGCCATTGCTGATCTGGGCTCCGGCTGTAATCTGCAGGCCAGGCAGAGAGGTTGTATTGGACTTTGGGAGGCTGCAGAAATAGGGAGCATCAGCATTTGTGGCTCTGTGAATTGGGTTGTGTGGCTACTTGAAGAGCAGCAAGAGCTTTTGGTCCTGGCCCCTTTGGGGTGGGAGGAATCCCTGGACGTTCGTAATCGCTGAGCCCGGGGTTCTGGCTCTGCTCAGCAGACGAGGCAGAGAGATTTTATTGGAGTTTGGGAGGCTGCAGAAAGAGGGAGCGGCAGCGTTTGTGGGGCTGTGAATGGGGGTTGCCTGGCTACTTGAAGAGCAGCAAGAGCTTTTAGTCCTGGCACCTTTGGGGTGGGAGGAATCCCTGGACGTCCGCCATTGCTGAGCCAGGATCCGACTGTAATCTGCAGGCCAGGCAGAGAGGTTGTATTTGACTTTGGGAGGCTGGAGAAAGAGGGAGCGGCAGCGTTTGTGGGGCTGTGAATAGGGTTGCCTGGCTACTTGAAGAGCAGCAAGAGCTTTTAGTCCTGGCCCTTTGGGGTGGGAGGAATCCCTGGACGTCGCCATTACTGAGCTAGGATCCGACTGTAATCTGCAGGCCAGGCAGAGAGTTCTATTGGACTTTGGGAGGCTGCAGAAAGAGGGAGCGCCTGTATTTTTGGGTCTGTGAATGGGGTTTGCGTGGCTACTTGAAGAGCAGCAAGAGCTTTTAGTCCTGGCACCTTTGGGGTGGGAGGAATCCCTGGACGTCCGCCATTGCTGAGCCAGGATCCGACTGTAATCTGCAGGCCAGGCAGAGAGGTTGTATTGGACTTTGGGAGGCTGCAGAAAGAGGAGCGGCAGCGTTTGTGGGGCTGTGAATAGGGTTGCCTGGCTACTTGAAGAGCAGCAAGAGCTTTTAGTCCTGGCCCCTTTGGGGTGGGAGGAATCCCTGGACGTCCGCCATTGCTGAGCCAGGATCCGACTGTAATCTGCAGGCGAGGCAGAGAGGTTGTATTTGACTTTGGGAGGCTGGAGAAAGAGGGAGCGGGCAGCGTTTGTGGGGCTGTGAATAGGGTTGCCTGGCTACTTGAAGAGCAGCAAGAGCTTTTAGTCCTGGCCCCTTTGGGGTGGGAGGAATCCTCTGGACGTCCGCCATTACTGAGCTAGGATCCGACTGTAATCTGCAGGCCAGGAAGAGAGGTTGTATTGGACTTTGGAGGCTGGAGAAAGAGGGGAGCGGCAGCGTTTGTGGGTCTGTGAATGGGGTTGCGTGGCTACTTGAAGAGCAGCAAGAGCTTTTGGTCCTGGCCCCTTTAGGGTGGGAGGAATCCCTGGACTTTTGCAATTGCTGAGACGGGCACCGGCTGTATCAGCAGCCCAGGCAGAGAGGTTGTATTGGAGTTTGGGAGGCTGCAGAAAGAGGGAGCATCAGCATTCGTGGCTCTGTGAATTGGTTTGTGTGAGTACAGGAGGCGCCAGCAAGAGCTTTTGGTCCTGGCCCCTTTGGGTGGGAGGAATCCCTGGATGTTCGCAATTGCTGAGCCGGGCTACGGCTGTGCTCAGCAGCCCAGGCAGAGAGGTTGTATTGGAGTTTGGGAGGCTGCAGAAAGAGGGAGCGGCAGCGTTTGTTGGGGTGTGAATGGGGTTGCCTGGCTACTTGAAGAGCAGCAAGAGCTTTTGGTCCTGGCCCCTTTAGGGTGGGAGGAATCCCTGGACGTTCGCAATTGCTGAGCCGCGCTCTGGCTCTGCTCAGCAGCCCTGGCTGAGAAGATTGTATTGGACACTGGGTGGCTGCAGAAAGAAGGAGCTGCAGTTTTTGTGGGTCTGTGAATGGGCTTGCGTGGCTACTTGAAGAGCAGCAATAGCTTTTAGTCCTGGCCCCTTTGGGGTGGGAAGAATCCCTGGACGTCCGCCATTGCTGAGCCAGGATCCGATTTTAATCTGCAGGCCAGGAAGAGAGGTTGTATTGGACTTTGGGAGGCTGCAGAAAGGGGGAGCGGCAGCGTTTGTGGGGCTGTGAATGGGTTGCTTGGCTACTTGAAGAGCAGCAAGAGCTTTTGGTCCTGGCCCCTTTGGGGTGGGAGGAATCCCTGGACATTCGCAATTGCTGAGCCGGGCTACGGCTCTGCTCAGCAGCCCAGGCAGAGAGGTTGTATTGGAGTTTGGGAGGCTGCAGAAAGAGGGAGCGGCAGTGTCTGTGGGGCTGTGAATGGGCTTGCGTGGCTACTTGAAGAGCAGCAAGATCTTTTGGTCCTGGCCCCTTTGGGGTGGGAGGAATCCCTGTATGTTCGCAATTGCTGAGCCGGGTTCTGGCTCTGCTCATCAGCCCAGGCAGAGAGATTTCATTGGAGTTTGGGAGGCTGCAGAAAGAGGGAGCGGCAGCGTTTGTGGGTCTGTGAATGGGGTTGCGTGGATACTGGAAGAGCAGCAAGAGCTTTTAGTCCTGGCCCCTTTGGGGTGGGAGGAATCCCTGGACGTCCGCCATTGCTGAGCCAGGATCCGACTGTAATCTGCAGGCCAGGCAGAGAGGTTGTATTGGACTTTGGGAGGCTGGAGAAAGAGGGAGCGGCAGCGTTTGTGGGGCTGTGAATAGGGTTGCCTGGCTACATGAAGAGCAGCAAGAGCTTTTGGTCCTGGCCCCTTTGGGGTGGGAGGAATCCCTGGACATTAGCAATTGCTGAGCCGGGCTCTGGCTTTGCTCAGCAGCCCAGGACGAGAGATTCTATTGGACTTTTAGAGGCTGCAGAAAGAGGGAGTGCCTGTATTTTTGGGTCTGTGAATGGGGTTGCGTGGCTACTTGAAGAGCAGCAAGAGCTTTTAGCCCTGGCCCATTTGGGGCGGGAGAAATCCCTGGACGTCCGCCATTGCTGAGCCAGGATCCGACTGTAATCTGCAGGCCAGGAAGAGAGGTTGTATTGGACTTTGGGAGGCTGCAGAAAGAGGGAGCGCCTGTATTTTTGGGTCTGTGAATGGGGTTGCGTGGCTACTTGAAGAGCAGCAAGAGCTTTTGGTCCTGGCCCCTTTGGGGTGGGAAGAATCCCTGGACGTTCGCAGTCGCTGAGCCGGGTTCTGGCTCTGCTCAGCAGACCAGGCAGAGAGATTTTATTGGAGTTTGGGAGGCTGCAGAAAGAGGGAGCGGCAGCGTTTGTGGGGCTGTGAATGGGGTTGCGTGGATACTGGAAGAGCAGCAAGAGATTTTAGTCCTGGCCCCTTTGGGGTGGGAAGAATCCCTGGACGTTTGAAATTGCTGAGCCAGGATCCGATTGTAATCTGCAGGCCAGGCAGAGAGGTTTTATTGGAGTTTGGGAGGCTGCAGAAAGAGGGAGCGGCAGCGTTTGTGGGTCTGTGAATGGGGTTGCCTGGCTACTTGAAGAGCAGCAAGAGCTTTTGGTCCTGGCCCCTTTGGGGTGGGAGGAATCCCTGGATGTTCGCAATTGCTGAGCCGGGCTCTGGCTCTGCTCAGCAGCCCAGGCAGAGAGGTTGTATTGGACTTTGGGAGGCTGCAGAAATAGGGAGCAGCAGCATTTGTGGGTTTGTGAATGGGGTTGTGTGGCTACTTGAAGAGCAGCAAGAGCTTTTGGTCCTGGCCCCTTTGGGGTGGGAGGAATCCCTGGATGTTCACAATTGCTGAGCCGGTGTACGGCTGTGCTCAGCAGCCCAGGCAGAGAGGTTGTATTGGAGTTTGGGAGGCTGCAGAAAGAGGGAGCGGCAGCGTTTCTGGGGCTGTGAATGGGGTTGCATGGATACTTGAGGAGCAGCAAGAGCTTTTGGTCGTGACCCTTTGGGGTGGGAGGAATCCCTGGATATTCGCAATTGCTGAGCTGGGCTCCGGCTGTACTCAGCAGACCAGGCAGAGAGGTTATATTGGACTTTGGGAGGCTGCAGAAAGAGGGAGCGGCAGCGTTTGTGGGTCTGTGAGTGGGGTTGCGTTGATACTGGAAGAGCAGCAAGAGCTTTTAGTCCTGGCCCCTTTGGGGTGGGAGAAATCCCTGGACGTCCCCCATTGCTGAGCCAGGATCCGACTGTAATCTGCAGCCCAGGCAGAGAGGTTGTATTGGACTTTGGGAGGCTGGAGAAAGAGGGAGCGGCAGCGTTTGTGGCGCTGTGAATAGGGTTGCCTGGCTACTTGAAGAGCAGCAAGAGCTTTTAGTCCTGGCCCCTTTGGGGTGGGAGGAATCCCTGGACGTCCGCCATTGCTGAGCCAGGATCCGACTGTAATCTGCAGGCGAGGCAGAGAGGTTGTATTTGACTTTGGGAGGCTGGAGAAAGAGGGAGCGGCAGCGTTTGTGGGGCTGTGAATAGGGTTGCCTGGCTACTTGAAGAGCAGCAAGAGCTTTTAGTCCTGGCCCCTTTGGGGTGGGAGGAATCCCTGGACGTCCGCCATTACTGAGCTAGGATCCGACTGTAATCTGCAGGCCAGGAAGAGAGGTTGTATTGGACTTTGGGAGGCTGGAGAAAGAGGGAGCGGCAGCGTTTGTGGGTCTGTGAATGGGGTTGCGTGGCTACTTGAAGAGCAGCAAGAGCTTTTGGTCCTGGCCCCTTTAGGGTGGGAGGAATCCCTGGACTTTTGCAATTGCTGAGACGGGCACCGGCTGTATCAGCAGCCCAGGCAGAGAGGTTGTATTGGAGTTTGGGAGGCTGCAGAAAGAGGGAGCATCAGCATTCGTGGCTCTGTGAATTGGTTTGTGTGAGTACAGGAGGCGCAGCAAGAGCTTTTGGTCCTGGCCCCTTTGGGGTGGGAGGAATCCCTGGATGTTCGCAATTGCTGAGCCGGGCTACCGCTGTGCTCAGCAGCCCAGGCAGAGAGGTTGTATTGGAGTTTGGGAGGCTGCAGAAAGAGGGAGCGGCAGCGTTTGTTGGGGTGTGAATGGGGTTGCCTGGCTACTTGAAGAGCAGCAAGAGCTTTTGGTCCTGGCCCCTTTAGGGTGGGAGGAATCCCTGGACGTTCGCAATTGCTGAGCCGCGCTCTGGCTCTGCTCAGCAGCCCTGGCTGAGAAGATTGTATTGGACACTGGGTGGCTGCAGAAAGAAGGAGCTGCAGTTTTTGTGGGTCTGTGAATGGGCTTGCGTGGCTACTTGAAGAGCAGCAAGAGCTTTTAGTCCTGGCCCCTTTGGGGTGGGAAGAATCCCTGGACGTCCGCCATTGCTGAGCCAAGATCCGATTTTAATCTGCAGGCCAGGAAGAGAGGTTGTATTGGACTTTGGGAGGCTGCAGAAAGGGGGAGCGGCAGCGTTTGTGGGGCTGTGAATGGGTTGCTTGGCTACTTGAAGAGCAGCAAGAGCTTTTGGTCCTGGCCCCTTTGGGGTGGGAGGAATCCCTGGACATTCGCAATTGCTGAGCCGGGCTACGGCTCTGCTCAGCAGCCCAGGCAGAGAGGTTGTATTGGAGTTTGGGAGGCTGCAGAAAGAGGGAGCGGCAGTGTCTGTGGGGCTGTGAATGGGCTTGCGTGGCTACTTGAAGAGCAGCAAGATCTTTTGGTCCTGGCCCCTTTGGGGTGGGAGGAATCCCTGGATGTTCGCAATTGCTGAGCCGGGTTCTGGCTCTGCTCATCAGCCCAGGCAGAGAGATTTCATTGGAGTTTGGGAGGCTGCAGAAAGAGGGAGCGGCAGCGTTTGTGGGTCTGTGAATGGGGTTGCGTGGATACTGGAAGAGCAGCAAGAGCTTTTAGTCCTGGCCCCTTTGGGGTGGGAGGAATCCCTGGACGTCCGCCATTGCTGAGCCAGGATCCGACTGTAATCTGCAGGCCAGGCAGAGAGGTTGTATTGGACTTTGGGAGGCTGGAGAAAGAGGGAGCGGCAGCGTTTGTGGGGCTGTGAATAGGGTTGCCTGGCTACATGAAGAGCAGCAAGAGCTTTTGGTCCTGGCCCCTTTGGGGTGGGAGGAATCCCTGGACATTAGCAATTGCTGAGCCGGGCTCTGGCTTTGCTCAGCAGCCCAGGACGAGAGATTCTATTGGACTTTTAGAGGCTGCAGAAAGAGGGAGTGCCTGTATTTTTGGGTCTGTGAATGGGGTTGCGTGGCTACTTGAAGAGCAGCAAGAGCTTTTAGCCCTGGCCCATTTGGGGCGGGAGAAATCCCTGGACGTCCGCCATTGCTGAGCCAGGATCCGACTGTAATCTGCAGGCGAGGCAGAGAGGTTGTATTGGACTTTGGGAGGCTGCAGAAAGAGGGAGCGGCAGCGTTTGTGCGTCTGTGAATGGGGTTGCGTGGATACTGGAAGAGCAGCAAGAGCTTTTAGCCCTGGCCCCTTTGGGGTGGGAGGAATCCCTGCACATTCGCAATTGCTGAGCTGGGCTCCAGTTCTGATCAGCAGCCCAGGACGAGAGATTCTATTGGACTTTGGGAGGCTGGAGAAAGAGGGAGCGGCAGCGTTTGTGGGGCTGTGAATGGGGTTGCGTGGATACTGGAAGAGCAGCAAGAGCTTTTAGTCCTGGCCCCTTTGGGGTGGGAGGAATCCCTGGACGTCCGCCATTGCTGAGCCAGGATCCGACTGTAATCTGCAGGCCAGGAAGAGAGGTTGTATTGGACTTTGGGAGGCTGCAGAAAGAGGGAGCGCCTGTATTTTTGGGTCTGTGAATGGGGTTGCGTGGCTACTTGAAGAGCAGCAAGAGCTTTTGGTCCTGGCCCCTTTGGGGTGGGAAGAATCCCTGGACGTTCGCAGTCGCTGAGCCGGGTTCTGGCTCTGCTCAGCAGACCAGGCAGAGAGATTTTATTGGAGTTTGGGAGGCTGCAGAAAGAGGGAGCGGCAGCGTTTGTGGGGCTGTGAATGGGGTTGCGTGGATACTGGAAGAGCAGCAAGAGATTTTAGTCCTGGCCCCTTTGGGGTGGGAAGAATCCCTGGACGTCCAACATTGCTGAGCCAGGATCCGATTGTAATCTGCAGGCCAGGAAGAGAGGTTGTATTGGACTTTGGGAGGCTGCAGAAAGAGGGAGCGGCAGCGTTTGTGGGTCTGTGAATGGGGTTGCCTGGCTACTTGAAGAGCACCAAGAGCTTTTGGTCCTGACCCTTTGGGGTGGGAGGAATCCCTGGATGTTCGCAATTGCTGAGCTGGGCTCCGGCTGTACTCATCAGACCAGGCAGAGAGGTTATATTGGAGTTTGGGAGACTGCAGAAAGAGGGAGCGGCAGCGTTTGTGGGTCTGTGAATGGGGTTGCCTGGCTACTTGAAGAGCAGCAAGAGCTTTTGGTCCTGGCCCCTTTAGGGTGGGAGGAATCCCTGGATGTTCGCAATTGCTGAGCCGGTCTACGGCTCTGCTCAGCAGCCCAGGCAGAGAGGTTGTATTGGACTTTGGGAGGCTGCAGAAAGAGGGAGCGGCAGCGTTTGTGGGGCTGTGAATGGGGTTGCGTGGCTACTTGAAGAGCAGCAAGATCTTTTGGTGCTGGCCCCTTTGGGGTCGGAGGAATCCCTGGACGTTCGCAATTGCTGAGGCGGGTTCTGGCTCTGCTCAGCAGACCAGGCAGAGAGGTTTTATTGGAGTTTGGGAGGCTGCAGAAAGAGGGAGCGGCAGCGTTTGTGGGTCTGTGAATGGGGTTGCGTGGATACCGGAAGAGCAGCAAGAGCTTTTAGTCCTGGCCCCTTTGGGGTGGGAGAAATCCCTGGACGTCCGCCATTGCTGAGCCAGGATCCGACTGTAATCAGCAGCCCAGGCAGAGAGGTTGTATTGGACTTTGGGAGGCTGCAGAAAGAGGGAGCGGCAGCGCTTGTGGGTCTGTGAATGGGGTTGTGTGGAAACTTGAAGAGCAGCAAGAGCTTTTGGTCCTGACCCTTTGGGGTGGGAGGAATCCCTGGATATTCGCAATTGCTGAGCTGGGCTCCGGCTGTACTCAGCAAACCAGGCAGAGATGTTGTATTGGACTTTGGGAGGCTGCAGAAAGAGGGAGCGCTAGTGTTTGTGGGGCTGTGAATAGGGTTGCCTGGCTACATGAAGAGCAGCAAGAGCTTTTGGTCCTGGCCCCTTTAGGGTGGGAGGAATCCCTGGACGTTCGCAATTGCTGAACCGCGCTCTGGCTCTGCTCAGCAGCCCTGGCTGAGAAGATTTTATTGGACACTGGGTGGCTGCATAAAGAAGGAGCTGCAGTTTTTGTGGGTCTGTGAATGGGCTTGCGTGGCTACTTGAAGAGCAGCAACAGCTTTTTAGTCCTGGCCCCTTTGGGGTGGGAAGAATCCCTGGACGTCCGACATTGCTGAGCCAGGATCCGACTGTAATCTGCAGGCCAGGCAGAGAGGTTGTATTGGACTTTGGGAGGCTGGAGAAAGAGGGAGCGGCAGCGTTTGTGCGTCTGTGAAGGGGGTTGCGTGGCTACTTGAAGAGCAGCAAGAGCTTTTGGTCCTGGCCCCTTTAGGGTGGGAGGAATCCTGGACTTTTGCAATTGCTGAGACGGGCACCGGCTGTATCAGCAGCCCAGGCAGAGAGGTTGTATTGGACTTTGGGAGGCTGCAGAAAGAGGGAGCATCAGCATTTGTGGCTATCTGTGAATTGGTTTTTGTGGGTACAGGAGGCGCAGCAAGAGCTTTTGGTCCTGGCCCCTTTGGGGTGGGAGGAATCCCTGGATGTTCGCAATTGCTGAGCCGGTCTACGGCTGTGCTCAGCAGCCCAGGTAGAGAGGTTGTATTGGAGTTTGGGAGGCTGCAGAAAGAGGGAGCGGCAGCGTTTCTGGGCTGTGAATGGGGTTGCATGTATACTTGAGGAGCAGCAAGAGCTTTTGGTCGTGACCCTTTGGGGTGGGAGGAATCCCTGGATATTCGCAATTGCTGAGCTGGGCTCCGGCTGTACTCAGCAGCCCAGGCAGAGAGGTTATATTGGACTTTGGGAGGCTGGAGAAAGAGGGAGCGGCAGCGTTTGTGGGTCTGTGAATGGGGTTGCCTGGCTACTTGAAGAGCAGCAAGAGCTTTTGGTCCTGGCCCCTTTGGGGTGGGAGGAATCCCTGGATGTTCGCAATTGCTGAGCCGGTCTACTGCTCTGCTCAGCAGCCCAGGCAGAGCGGTTGTATTGGACTTTGGAGGCTGCAGAAAGAGGGAGCAGCAGCGTTTGTGGGTCTGTGAAGGGGGTTGCGTGGCTACTTGAAGAGCAGCAAGAGCTTTTGGTCCTGGCCCCTTTGGGGTGGGAGGAATCCCTGGACGTTCGCAATTGCTGAGGCGGGTTCTGGCTCTGCTCAGCAGACCAGGCAGAGAGGTTGTACTGGAGTTTCGGAAGCTGTAGAAAGAGGGAGTGGCATCGTTTGTGGGTCTGTGAATGGGGTTGCGTGGATACTGGAAGAGCAGCAAGAGCTTTTAGTCCTGGCCCCTTTGGGGTGGGAGGAATCCCTGGACGTCCGCCATTTCTGAGCCAGGATCCGATTGTATTCTGCAGGCCAGGAAGAGAGGTTGTATTGGACTTCGGGAGGCTGCAGAAAGAGGGAGCGGCAGCTTGTGTGGGGCTGTGAATAGGGTTGCCTGGCTACATGAAGAGCAGCAAGAGCTTCTGGTCCTGGCCCCTTTGGGGTGGGAGGAATCCCTGGACATTCGCAATTGCTGAGCCGGTCTACGGCGCTGCTCAGCAGCCCAGGCAGAGAGGTTGTATTGGACTTTGGGAGGCTGGAGAAAGAGGGAGCGGCAGCGTTTGTGGGTCTGTGAATGGGGTTGCGTGGCTACTTGAAGAGCAGCAAGAGCTTTTGGTCCTGGCCCCTTTGGGGTGGGAGAAATGCCTGGACGTCCGCCATTGATGAGCCAGGATCCGACTGTAATCAGCAGCCCAGGCAGAGAGGTTGTATTGGACTTTGGGAGGCTGCAGAAAGAGGGAGCATCAGCATTTGTGGCTCTGTGAATTGGTTTGTGTGGGTACAGGAGGCGCAGCAAGAGCTTTTGGTCCTGGCCCCTTTGGGGTGGGAGGAATCCCTGGATGTTCGCAATTGCTGAGCCGGTCTACGGCTGTGCTCAGCAGCCCAGGTAGAGAGGTTGTATTGGAGTTTGGGAGGCTGCAGAAAGAGGGAGCGGCAGCGTTTCTGGGGCTGTGAATGGGGTTGCATGGATACTTGAGGGGCAGCAAGAGCTTTTGGTCGTGCCCCTTTAGGGTGGGAGGAATCCCTGGATATTCGCAATTGCTGAGCTGGGCTCCGGCTCTGCTCAGCAGCCCAGGCAGAGAGGTTGTATTGGACTTTGGGAGGCTGCAGAAAGAGGGAGCGGCAGCGTTTGTGGGTCTGTGAATGGGGTTGCCTGGCTACTTGAAGAGCAGCAAGAGCTTTTGGTCCTGGCCCCTTTGGGGTGGGAGGAATCCCTGGATATTCGCAATTGCTGAGCCGGTCTACGGCTCTGCTCAGCAGCCCAGGCAGAGAGGTTGTATTGGACTTTGGGAGGCTGCAGAAAGAGGGAGCAGCAGCGTTTGTGGGTCTGTGAAGGGGGTTGCGTGGCTACTTGAAGAGCAGCAAGATCTTTTGGTGCTGGCCCCTTTGGGGTGGGAGGAATCCCTGGACGTTCGCAATTGCTGACGCGGGTTCTGGCTCTGCTCAGCAGACCAGGCAGAGAGGTTGTACTGGAGTTTCGGAAGCTGTAGAAAGAGGGAGCGGCATCGTTTGTGGGTCTGTGAATGGGGTTGCGTGGATACTGGAAGAGCAGCAAGAGCTTTTAGTCCTGGCCCCTTTGGGGTGGGAGGAATCCCTGGACGTCCGCCATTGCTGAGCCAGGATCCGACTGTAATCTGCAGGCCAGGCAGAGAGGTTGTATTGGACTTTGGGAGGCTGGAGAAAGAGGGAGCGGCAGCGTTTGTGGGGCTGTGAATGGGTTGCTTGGCTACTTGAAGAGCAGCAGCAGCTTTTGGTCCTGGCCCCTTTAGGGTGGGAGGAGTCCCTGGACATTCGCAATTGCTGAGCCGGGCTACCGCTCTGCTCAGCAGCCCAGGCAGAGAGGTTGTATTGGACTTTGGGAGGCTGCAGAAAGAGGGAACGGCAGTGTCTGTGGGGCTGTGAATGGGGTTGCGTGGCTACTTGAAGAGCAGCAAGATCTTTTGGTCCTGGCCCCTTTGGGGTGGGAGGAATCCCTGGACATTCGCAATTGTTGAGCTGGGCTCTGGCTCTGCTCAGCAGCCCAGGCAGAGAGGTTGTATTGGACTTTGGGAGGCTGCAGAAAGAGGGAGCGCCTGTATTTTTGGGTCTGTGAATGGGGTTGCATGGCTACTTGAAGAGCAGCAAGAGCTTTTAGTCCTGGCACCTTTGGGGTGGGAGGAATCCCTGGACGTCCGCCATTGCTGAGCCAGGATCCGACTGTAATCTGCAGGCGAGGCAGAGAGGTTGTATTTGACTTTGGGAGGCTGCAGAAAGGGGGAGCGGCAGCTTTTGTGGGGCTGTGAATAGGGTTGTCTGGCTACATGAAGAGCAGCAAGAGCTTTTGGTCCTGGCCCCTTTGGGGTGGGAGGAATCCCTGGACATTCGCAATTGCTGAGCCGGGCTCTGGCTTTGCTCAGCAGCCCAGGACGAGAGATTCTATTGGACTTTTAGAGGCTGCAGAAAGAGGGAGCGGCAGCATTTGTGGATTTGTGAATGGGGTTTCCTGGCTACTTGAAGAGCAGCAAGAGCTTTTAGCCCTGGCCCATTTGGGGCGGGAGAAATCCCTAGACGTCCGCCATTGCTGAGCCAGGATCCGACTGTAATCTGCAGGCGAGGCAGAGAGGTTGTATTGGACTTTGGGAGGCTGGAGAAAGAGGGAGCAGCAGCGTTTGTGGGGCTGTGAATGGGTTGTTTGGCTACTTGAAGAGCAGCAAGAGCTTTTCATCCTGGCACCGTTGGGGTGGGAGGAATCCCTGGACATTCGCAATTGCTGAGCCGGGCTCCGGCTGTACTCAGCAAACCAGGCAGAGAGGTTGTATTGGACTTTGGGAGGCTGCAGAAAGAGGGAGCGGCAGCGTTTGTGCGTCTGTGAATGGGGTTGCGTGGATACTGGAAGAGCAGCAAGAGCTTTTAGTCCTGGCCCCTTTGGGGTGGGAGGAATCCCTGGACATTCGCAATTGCTGAGCCGGGCTACGGCTCTGCTCAGCAGCCCAGGACGAGAGATTCTATTGGACTTTGGGAGGCTGGAGAAAGAGGGAGCGGCAGCGTTTGTGGGTCTGTGAATGGGGTTGCGTGGATACTGGAAGAGCAGCAAGAGCTTTTAGTCCTGGCACCTTTGGGGTGGGAGGAATCCCTGGACGTCCGCCATTGCTGAGCTAGGATCCGACTGTAATCTGCAGGCGAGGCAGAGAGGTTGTATTGGACTTTGGGAGGCTGCAGAAAGAGGGAGCGGCAACGTTTGTGGGGCTGTGAATGGGGTTGCGTGGCTACTTGAAGAGCAGCAAGAGCTTTTGGTCCTGGCCCCTTTGGGGTGGGAGAAATCCCTGGACGTTTGCAATTGCTGAGACGGGCACCGGCTGTATCAGCAGCCCAGGCAGAGAGGTTGTATTGGACTTTGGGAGGCTGCAGAAAGAGGGAGCGGCATCGCTTGTGGGTCAGTTAATGCGGTTGTGTGGCTACTTGAAGAGCAGCAAGAGCTTTTGGTCCTGGCCTCTTTGGGGTGGGAGGAATCCCTGGACATTCGCAATTGCTGAGCCAGGATCCGACTGTAATCTGCAGGCGAGGCAGAGAGGTTGTATTGGACTTTGGGAGGCTGCAGAAAGAGGGAGCATCAGCATTTGTGGCTCTGTGAATTGGATTGTGTGGGTACAGGAGGCGCAGCAAGAGCTTTTGGTCCTGGCCCCTTTGGGGTGGGAGGAATTCCTGGATGTTCGCAGTTGCTGAGTCGGGCTCCAGCTCTACTCAGTAGCCCAGGCAGAGAGATTGTATTGGACTTTGGGAGGCTGCAGAAAGAGGGAGCGGCAGCGTTTGTGGGGCTCTGAATGGGGTTGCGTGGATACTTGAGGAGCAGCAAGAGCTTTTGGTCCTGGCCCCTTTGGGGTGGGAGGAATCCCTGGACGTCCGCCATTGCTGAGCCCGGCTCCGGCTCTACTCAGCAGCCCAGGCAGAGAGGTTGTATTGGACTTTGGGAGTCTGGAGAAAGAGGGAGCGCCAGCGTTTGTGGGTCTGTGAATGGGGTTGCCTGGCTACTTGAAGAGCAGCAAGAGCTTTTAGTCCTGGCCCCTTTGGGGTGGGAGAAATCCCTGGACGTCCGCCATTGCTGAGCCAGGATCCGATTGTAATCTGCAGGCCAGGACGAGACGTTGTATTGGACTTTGGGAGGCTGGAGAAAGAGGGAGCGGCAGAGTTTGTGGGGCTGTGAATGGGGTTGCCTGGCTACTTGAAGAGCAGCAAGAGCTTTTGGTCCTGGCCCCTTTGGGGTGGGAGAAATCCCTGGACGTCCGCCATTGCTGAGCCGGGCTCTGGCTCTGCTCAGCAGCCCAGGCAGCGAGGTTGTATTGGACTTTGGGAGGCTGCAGAAAGAGGGAGCGGCAGCGTTTGTGGGGCTGTGAATGGGGTTGTGTGGCTACTTGAAGAGCAGCAAGAGCTTTTGGTCCTGGCCCCTTTGGAGTGGGAGGAATCCCTGCATGTTCGCAATTGCTGAGCCGGGCTACGGCTCTGCTCAGCAGCCCAGGCAGAGAGGTTGTATTGCACTTTGGGAGGCTGCAGAAAGAGGGAGCAGCAGCGTTTGTGGGTCTGTGAAGGGGGTTGCGTGGATACTGGAAGAGCAGCAAGAGCTTTTAGCCCTGGCCCATTTGGGGTGGGAGAAATCCCTGGACGTCCGCCATTGCTGAGCCAGGATCCGATTGTAATCTGCAGGCCAGGACGAGAGGTTGTATTGGACTTTGGGAGGCTGGAGAAAGAGGGAGCGGCAGAGTTTGTCGGGCTGTGAATGGGGTTGCGTGGGTACTTGCAGAGCAGCAAGAGCTTTTAGACCTGGCCCCTTTGGGGTGGGAGGAATCCCTGGACGTTCGCCATTGCTGAGCTAGGATCCGACTGTAATCTGCAGGCCAGGAAGAGAGGTTGTATTGGACTTTGGGAGGCTGCAGAAAGAGGGAGCGGCAGCGTTTGTGGGTCTGTGAATGGGGTTGCCTGGCTACTTGAAGAGCAGCAAGAGCTTTTGGTCCTGGCCCCTTTAGGGTGGGAGGAATCCCTGGACGTTTGCAATTGCTGAGACGGGCACCGGCTGTATCAGCAGCCCAGGCAGAGAGGTTGTATTGGACTTTGGGAGGCTGCAGAAAGAGGGAGCGGCATCGTTTGTGGGTCTGTGAAGGGGGTTGTGTGGCTATTTGAAGAGCAGCAAGAGCTTTTGGTCCTGGCACCTTTGGGGTGGGAGGAATCCCTGGATATTCGCAATTGCTGAGCTGGGCTCCGGCTGTACTCAGCAGCCCAGGCAGAGAGGTTGTATTGGACTTTGGGAGGCTGCAGAAAGAGGGAGCATCAGCATTTGTGGCTCTGTGAATTGGGTTGTGTGGGTACAGGAGGCGCAGCAAGATCTTTTGGTCCTGGCCCCTTTGGGGTGGGAGGAATCCCTGGATGTTCGCCATTGCTGAGTCGGGCTCCAGCTCTACTCAGTAGCCCAGGCAGAGAGATTGTATTGGACTTTGGGAGGCTGCAGAAAGAGGGAGCGGCAGCGTTTGTGAGTCTGTGAATGGGGTTGCGTGGCTACTTGAGAAGCAGCAAGAGCTTTTGGTCCTGGCCCCTTTGGGGTGGGAGGAATCCCTGGATATTCGCAATTGCTGAGCTGGGCTCCGGCTGTACTCAGCAGCCCAGGCAGAGAGGTTGTATTGGACTTTGGGAGGCTGCAGAAAGAGGGAGCGCTAGCGTTTGTGGGTCTGTGAATGGGGTTGCGTGGCTACTTGAAGAGCAGCAAGAGCTTTTAGTCCTGGCCCCTTTGAGGCGGGAGGAATCCCTGGACGTCCGCCATTGCTGAGCCAGGATCTGACTGTAATCTGCAGGCCAGGAAGAGAGGTTGTATTGGAGTTTGGGAGTCTGCAGAAAGAGGGAGCGGCAGCGTTTGTGGGGCTATGAATGGGGTTGCCTGGCTACTTGAAGAGCAGCAAGAGCTTTTGGTCCTGGCCCCTTTGGGGTGGGAGGAATCCCTGGACATTCGCAATTGCTGAGCTGGGCTCCAGCTCTGCTCAGCAGCCCAGGCAGAGAGGTTGTATTGGACTTTGGGAGGCTGCAGAAAGAGGGAGTGGCAGCGTTTGTGGGTCTGTGAATGGGTTGCCCTGG
Organism: Platalea minor; assembly: GCA_037975005.1. Lineage (NCBI taxonomy): Eukaryota > Metazoa > Chordata > Aves > Pelecaniformes > Threskiornithidae > Platalea > Platalea minor. Next base: position 171,669 of record JBBPFK010000057.1, on the reverse strand, counting down.
CTACTTGAAGAGCAGCAAGAGCTTTTGGTCCCTTTGGGGTGGGAGGAATCCCTGGATATTCGCAATTGCTGAGCCGCGCTCTGGCTCTGCTCAGCAGCCCAGGCAGAGATGTTGTATTGGAGTTTGGGAGGCTGCAGAAAGAGGGAGGGGCAGCGTTTGTGCGTCTGTGAATGGGGTTGCGTGGATACTGGAAGAGCAGCAAGAGCTTTTGGTCCTGGCCCCTTTGGGGTGGGAGGAATTTCTGGACGTTCGCAATTGCTGAGCCAGGATCCGACTGTAATCTGCAGGCCAGGAAGAGAGGTTGTATTGGACTTTGGGAGGCTGCAGAAAGAGGGAGCGGCAGCGTTTGTGGGTCTGTGAATGGGGTTGCCTGGCTACTTGAAGAGCAGCAAGAGCTTTTGGTCCTGGCCCCTTTAGGGTGGGAGGAATCCCTGGACATTCGCAATTGCTGAGACGGGCACCGGCTGTATCAGCAGCCCAGGCAGAGAGGTTGTATTGGACTTTGGGAGGCTGCAGAAAGAGGGAGTGGCAGCGTTTGTGGGGCTGTGAATGGGGTTGCGCGGCTACTTGAAGAGCAGCAAGAGCTTTTGGTCCTGGCCCCTTTGGGGTGGGAGGAATCCCTGGACAGTCGCAATTGCTGAGCTGGGCTCCAGTTCTGATCAGCAGCCCAGGACGAGAGATTCTATTGGACTTTGGGAGGCTGCAGAAAGAGGGAGCGCCAGCGTTTGTGGGTCTGTGAATGGGGTTGCGTGGCTACTTGAAGAGCAGCAAGAGCTTTTAGTCCTGGCCCCTTTGGGGTGGGAGGAATCCCTGGACGTCCGCCATTGCTGAGCCAGGATCGGACTGTAATCTGCAGGCCAGGAAGAGAGGTTGTATTGGACTTTGGGAGGCTGCAGAAAGAGGGAGCGGCAGCGTTTGTGGGTCTGTGAATGGGGTTGCCTGGCTACTTGAAGAGCAGCAAGAGCTTTTGGTCCTGGCCCCTTTAGGGTGGGAGGAATACCTGGACGTTTGCAATTGCTGAGACGGGCACCGGCTGTATCAGCAGCCCAGGCAGAGAGGTTGTATTGGACTTTGGGAGGCTGCAGAAAGAGGGAGCGGCATCGCTTGTGGGTCTGTTAATGCGGTTGTGTGGCTACTTGAAGAGCAGCAAGAGCTTTTGGTCCTGGCCCCTTTGGGGTGGGAGGAATCCCTGGACATTAGCAATTGCTGAGTCGGGCTTCAGCTCTACTCAGTAGCCCAGGCAGAGAGATTGTATTGGACTTTGGGAGGCTGCAGAAAGAGGGAGCGGCAGCGTTTGTGGTTCTGTGAATGGGGTTGCGTGGCTCCTTGAAGAGCAGCAAGAGCTTTTAGTCCTGGCCGTTTTGGGGCGGGAGAAATCCCTGGACGTCCGCCATTGCTGAGCCAGGATCCGACTGTAATCTGCAGGCCAGGCAGAGAGGTTGTATTGGAGTTTGGGAGGCTGCAGAAAGAGGGAGCGCGGCAGTGTTTGTGGGTCTGTGAATGGGGTTGCCTGGCTACTTGAAGAGCAGCAAGAGCTTTTGGTCCTGGCCCCTTTGGGGTGGGAGGAATCCCTGGACGTTTGCAATTGCTGAGACGGGCACCGGCTGTACCAGCAGCCCAGGCAGAGAGGTTGTATTGGACTTTGGGAGGCTGCAGAAAGAGGGAGCGGCAGCGTTTGTGGGGCTGTGAATGGGGGTTGCCTGGCTACTTGAAGAGCAGCAAGAGCTTTTGGTCCTGACCCCTTTGGGGTGGGAGGAGTCCCTGGACATTCGCAATTGTTGAGCTGGGCTCTGGCTCTGCTCAGCAGCCCAGGCAGAGAGGTTGTATTGGACTTTGGGAGTCTGGAGAAAGAGGGAGCGCCAGCGTTTGTGGGTCTGTGAATGGGTTGGCCTGGCTACTTGAAGAGCAGCAAGAGCTTTTGGTCCTGGCCCCTTTGGGGTGGGAGGAATACCTGGACAGTCGCAATTGCTGAGCCGCGCTCTGGCTCTGCTCAGCAGCCCAGGCAGAGAAGTTGTATTGGCGTTTGGGATGCTGCAGAAAGAGGGAGGGGCAGCGTTTGTGCGTCTGTGAATGGGGTTGCGTGGATACTGGAAGAGCAGCAAGAGCTTTTGGTCCTGGCCCCTTTGGGGTGGGAGGAGTCCCCGGACATTAGCAATTGCTAAGCCGGGCTACGGGTCTACTCAGCAGCCCAGGCTGAGAAGATTTTATTGGACACTGGGTGGCTGCAGAAAGAGGGAGTGGCAGCGTTTGTGGGTCTGTGTATGGGGTTGCGTGGATACTGGAAGAGCAGCAAGAGCTTTTGGTGCTGGCCCCTTTGGGGTGGGAGGAATCCCTGGACGTTCGGAATTGCTGAGCCAGGATCCGACTGTAATCTGCAGGCCAGGCAGAGAGGTTGTATTGGAGTTTGGGAGGCTGCAGAAAGAGGGAGCGGCAGCGTTTGTGGGGCTGTGAATAGGGTTGCCTGGCTACATGAAGAACAGCAAGAGCTTTTGGTCCTGGCCCCTTTGGGGTGGGAGGAATCCCTGGACATTAGCAATTGCTGAGCCAGGCTCTGGCTCTGCTCAGCAGCCCAGGACGAGAGATTCTATTGGACTTTTAGAGGCTGCAGAAAGAGGGAGCGGCAGCGTTTGTGGGTCTGTGAATGGGGTTGCGTGGCTACTTGAAGAGCAGCAAGAGCTTTTAGTCCTGGCTCCTTTGGGGCAGGAGAAATCCCTGGACGTCCACCATTGCTGAGCCAGGATCCGACTGTAATCTGCAGGCGAGGCAGAGAGGTTGTATTGGACTTTGGGAGGCTGCAGAAAGAGGGAGCGGCAGCGTTTGTGGGTCTGTGAATTGGGTTGCCTGGCTACATGAAGAGCAGCAAGAGCTTTTGGTGCTGGCCCCTTTGGGGTGGGAGGAATCCCTGGACGTTCGCAATTGCTGAGCTGGGGTCCAGCTCTGATCAGCAGCCCAGGACGACAGATTCTATTGGACTTTGGAAGGCTGCAGAAAGAGGGAGCGGCAGTGTTTGTGGGTCTGTGAATGGGGTTGCGTGGCTACTTGAAGAGCAGCAAGAGCTTTTAGTCCTGGCACCTTTGGGGTGGGAGAAATCCCTGGACGTCCGCCATTGCTGAGCCAGGATCTTACTGTAATCTGCAGGCCAGGAAGAGAGGTTGTATTGGACTTTGGGAGGCTGGAGAAAGAGGGAGCGGCAGCGTTTGTGGGTCTGTGAATGGGGTTGCGTGGCTACTTGAAGAGCAGCAAGAGCTTTTGGTCCTGGCCCCTTTAGGGTGGGAGGAATCCCTGTACGTTTGCAATTGCTGAGACGGGCACCGGCTGTACCAGCAGCCCAGGCAGAGAGGTTGTATTGGACTTTGGGAGGCTGCAGAAAGAGGGAGTGGCAGCGTTTGTGGGTCTGTTAATGCGGTTGTGTGGCTACTTGAAGAGCAGCAAGAGCTTTTGGTCCTGGCCCCTTTGGGGTGGGAGGAATCCCTGGATGTTCGCAATTGCTGAGCCGGGCTACGGCTCTGCTCAGCAGCCCAGGCATAGAGGATGTATTGGACTTTGGGAGGCTGGAGAAAGAGGGAGCGGCAGCGTTTGTGGGTCTGTGAATGGGGTTGCCTGGCTACTTGAAGAGCAGCAAGAGCTTTTGGTCCTGGCCCCTTTGCGGTGGGAGGAATCCCTGGATGTTCGCAATTGCTGAGCCGGGCTACGGCTCTGCTCATCAGCCCAGGCAGAGACATTGTATTGGAGTTTGGGAGGCTGCAGAAAGAGGGAGTGGCAGCGTTTGTGGGTCTGTGTATGGGGTTGCGTGGATACTTGAAGAGCAGCAAGAGCTTTTGGTGCTGGCCCCTTTGGGGTGGGAGGAATCCCTGGACGTCCGCCATTGCTGAGCCAGGATCCGACTGTAATCTGCAGGCCAGGCAGAGAGGTTGTATTGGAGTTTGGGAGGCTGCAGAAAGAGGGAGCATCAGCATTTGTGGGGCTGTGAATAGGGTTGCCTGGCTACATGAAGAGCAGCAAGAGCAGCAAGAGCTTTTGGTCCTGGCCCCTTTGGGGTGGGAGGAATCCCTGGACGTCTGCCATTGCTGAGCCAGGCTCTGGCTCTGCTCAGCAGCCCAGGACGAGACATTCTATTGGACTTTTAGAGGCTGCAGAAAGAGGGAGCGGCAGCGTTTGTGGGTCTGTGAATGGGGTTGCGTGGCTACTTGAAGAGCAGCAACAGCTTTTAGTCCTGGCTCCTTTGGGGCGGGAGAAATCCCTGGACGTCCGCCATTGCTGAGCCAGGATCCGACTGTAATCTGCAGGCGAGGCAGAGAGGTTGTATTGGACTTTGGGAGGCTGCAGAAAGAGGGAGCGGCAGCGTTTGTGGGGCTGTGAATGGGTTGCCTGGCTACTTGAAGAGCAGCAAGAGCTTTTGGTCCTGGCCCCTTTAGGGTGGGAGGAATCCCTGGACGTTTGCAATTGCTGAGACGGGCACCGGCTGTATCAGCAGCCCAGGCAGAGAGGTTGTATTGGACTTTGGGAGGCTGCAGAAAGAGGGAGTGGCAGCGTTTGTGGGTCTGTTAATGCGGTTGCGTGGCTACTTGAAGAGCAGCAAGAGCTTTTGGTGCTGGCCCCTTTGGGGTGGGAGGAATCCCTGGATGTTCGCAATTGCTGAGCCGGTCTACGGCTCTGCTCAGCAGCCCAGGCAGAGAGGTTGTATTGGACTTTGGGAGGCTGGAGAAAGAGGGAGCGGCAGCGTTTGTGGGGCTGTGAATAGGGTTGCATGGCTACTTGAAGAGCAGCAAGAGCTTTTAGTCCTGGCCCCTTTGGGGTGGGAGGAATCCCTGGACGTCAGCCATTGCTGAGCCAGGATCCGACTGTAATCTGCAGGCCAGGCAGAGAGGTTGTATTGGAGTTTGGGATGCTGGAGAAAGAGGGAGTGGCAGCGTTTGTGGGGCTGTGAATAGGGTTGCCTGGCTACATGAAGAGCAGCAAGAGCTTTTGGTCCTGACCCCTTTGGGGTGGGAGGAATCCCTGGACGTTCGCAATTGCTGAGCCGGGTTTTGGCTCTGCTCAGCAGCCCAGGACGAGAGATTCTATTGGACTTTTAGAGGCTGCAGAAAGAGGGAGCGGCAGCATTTGTGGGTTTGTGAATGGGGATTCCTGGCTACTTGAAGAGCAGCAAGAGCTTTTGGTCCTGGCCCATTTGGGGTGGGAGAAATCCCTGGATGTCCGCCATTGCTGAGCTAGGATCCGACTGTAATCTGCAGGCGAGGCAGAGAGGTTGTATTGGACTTTGGGAGTCTGGAGAAAGAGGGAGCGCCAGCGTTTGTGGGTCTGTGAATGGGTTGGCCTGGCTACTTGAAGAGCAGCAAGAGCTTTTGTTCCTGGCCCCTTTGGGGTGGGAGGAATACCTGGACAGTCGCAATTGCTGAGCCGCGCTCTGGCTCTGCTCAGCAGCCCAGGCAGAGAAGTTGTATTGGCGTTTGGGATGCTGCAGAAAGAGGGAGGGGCAGCGTTTGTGCGTCTGTGAATGGGGTTGCGTGGATACTGGAAGAGCAGCAAGAGCTTTTGGTCCTGGCCCCTTTGGGGTGGGAGGAGTCCCCGGACATTAGCAATTGCTAAGCCGGGCTACGGGTCTACTCAGCAGCCCAGGCTGAGAAGATTTTATTGGACACTGGGTGGCTGCAGAAAGAGGGAGTGGCAGCGTTTGTGGGTCTGTGTATGGGGTTGCGTGGATACTGGAAGAGCAGCAAGAGCTTTTGGTGCTGGCCCCTTTGGGGTGGGAGGAATCCCTGGACGTTCGGAATTGCTGAGCCAGGATCCGACTGTAATCTGCAGGCCAGGCAGAGAGGTTGTATTGGAGTTTGGGAGGCTGCAGAAAGAGGGAGCGGCAGCGTTTGTGGGGCTGTGAATAGGGTTGCCTGGCTACATGAAGAACAGCAAGAGCTTTTGGTCCTGGCCCCTTTGGGGTGGGAGGAATCCCTGGACATTAGCAATTGCTGAGCCAGGCTCTGGCTCTGCTCAGCAGCCCAGGACGAGAGATTCTATTGGACTTTTAGAGGCTGCAGAAAGAGGGAGCGGCAGCGTTTGTGGGTCTGTGAATGGGGTTGCGTGGCTACTTGAAGAGCAGCAAGAGCTTTTAGTCCTGGCTCCTTTGGGGCAGGAGAAATCCCTGGACGTCCACCATTGCTGAGCCAGGATCCGCCTGTAATCTGCAGGCGAGGCAGAGAGGTTGTATTGGACTTTGGGAGGCTGGAGAAAGAGGGAGCGGCAGCGTTTGTGGGTCTGTGAATTGGGTTGCCTGGCTACATGAAGAGCAGCAAGAGCTTTTGGTGCTGGCCCCTTTGGGGTGGGAGGAATCCCTGGACGTTTGCAATTGCTGAGACGGGCACCGGCTGTACCAGCAGCCCAGGCAGAGAGGTTGTATTGGACTTTGGGAGGCTGCAGAAAGAGGGAGCGGCAGCGTTTGTGGGGCTGTGAATGGGGTTGCCTGGCTACTTGAAGAGCAGCAAGAGCTTTTGGTCCTGACCCCTTTGGGGTGGGAGGAGTCCCTGGACATTCGCAATTGTTGAGCTGGGCTCTGGCTCTGCTCAGCAGCCCAGGCAGAGAGGTTGTATTGGACTTTGGGAGTCTGGAGAAAGAGGGAGCGCCAGCGTTTGTGGGTCTGTGAATGGGTTGGCCTGGCTACTTGAAGAGCAGCAAGAGCTTTTGGTCCTGGCCCCTTTGGGGTGGGAGGAATACCTGGACAGTCGCAATTGCTGAGCCGCGCTCTGGCTCTGCTCAGCAGCCCAGGCAGAGAAGTTGTATTGGCGTTTGGGATGCTGCAGAAAGAGGGAGGGGCAGCGTTTGTGCGTCTGTGAATGGGGTTGCGTGGATACTGGAAGAGCAGCAAGAGCTTTTGGTCCTGGCCCCTTTGGGGTGGGAGGAGTCCCCGGACATTAGCAATTGCTAAGCCGGGCTACGGGTCTACTCAGCAGCCCAGGCTGAGAAGATTTTATTGGACACTGGGTGGCTGCAGAAAGAGGGAGTGGCAGCGTTTGTGGGTCTGTGTATGGGGTTGCGTGGATACTGGAAGAGCAGCAAGAGCTTTTGGTGCTGGCCCCTTTGGGGTGGGAGGAATCCCTGGACGTTCGGAATTGCTGAGCCAGGATCCGACTGTAATCTGCAGGCCAGGCAGAGAGGTTGTATTGGAGTTTGGGAGGCTGCAGAAAGAGGGAGCGGCAGCGTTTGTGGGGCTGTGAATAGGGTTGCCTGGCTACATGAAGAACAGCAAGAGCTTTTGGTCCTGGCCCCTTTGGGGTGGGAGGAATCCCTGGACATTAGCAATTGCTGAGCCAGGCTCTGGCTCTGCTCAGCAGCCCAGGACGAGAGATTCTATTGGACTTTTAGAGGCTGCAGAAAGAGGGAGCGGCAGCGTTTGTGGGTCTGTGAATGGGGTTGCGTGGCTACTTGAAGAGCAGCAAGAGCTTTTAGTCCTGGCTCCTTTGGGGCAGGAGAAATCCCTGGACGTCCACCATTGCTGAGCCAGGATCCGACTGTAATCTGCAGGCGAGGCAGAGAGGTTGTATTGGACTTTGGGAGGCTGCAGAAAGAGGGAGCGGCAGCGTTTGTGGGTCTGTGAATTGGGTTGCCTGGCTACATGAAGAGCAGCAAGAGCTTTTGGTGCTGGCCCCTTTGGGGTGGGAGGAATCCCTGGACGTTCGCAATTGCTGAGCTGGGGTCCAGCTCTGATCAGCAGCCCAGGACGACAGATTCTATTGGACTTTGGAAGGCTGCAGAAAGAGGGAGCGGCAGTGTTTGTGGGTCTGTGAATGGGGTTGCGTGGCTACTTGAAGAGCAGCAAGAGCTTTTAGTCCTGGCACCTTTGGGGTGGGAGAAATCCCTGGACGTCCGCCATTGCTGAGCCAGGATCTGACTGTAATCTGCAGGCCAGGAAGAGAGGTTGTATTGGACTTTGGGAGGCTGGAGAAAGAGGGAGCGGCAGCGTTTGTGGGTCTGTGAATGGGGTTGCGTGGCTACTTGAAGAGCAGCAAGAGCTTTTGGTCCTGGCCCCTTTAGGGTGGGAGGAATCCCTGTACGTTTGCAATTGCTGAGACGGGCACCGGCTGTACCAGCAGCCCAGGCAGAGAGGTTGTATTGGACTTTGGGAGGCTGCAGAAAGAGGGAGTGGCAGCGTTTGTGGGTCTGTTAATGCGGTTGTGTGGCTACTTGAAGAGCAGCAAGAGCTTTTGGTCCTGGCCCCTTTGGGGTGGGAGGAATCCCTGGATGTTCGCAATTGCTGAGCCGGGCTACGGCTCTGCTCAGCAGCCCAGGCATAGAGGATGTATTGGACTTTGGGAGGCTGGAGAAAGAGGGAGCGGCAGCGTTTGTGGGTCTGTGAATGGGGTTGCCTGGCTACTTGAAGAGCAGCAAGAGCTTTTGGTCCTGGCCCCTTTGCGGTGGGAGGAATCCCTGGATGTTCGCAATTGCTGAGCCGGGCTACGGCTCTGCTCATCAGCCCAGGCAGAGACATTGTATTGGAGTTTGGGAGGCTGCAGAAAGAGGGAGTGGCAGCGTTTGTGGGTCTGTGTATGGGGTTGCGTGGATACTTGAAGAGCAGCAAGAGCTTTTGGTGCTGGCCCCTTTGGGGTGGGAGGAATCCCTGGACGTCCGCCATTGCTGAGCCAGGATCCGACTGTAATCTGCAGGCCAGGCAGAGAGGTTGTATTGGAGTTTGGGAGGCTGCAGAAAGAGGGAGCATCAGCATTTGTGGGGCTGTGAATAGGGTTGCCTGGCTACATGAAGAGCAGCAAGAGCAGCAAGAGCTTTTGGTCCTGGCCCCTTTGGGGTGGGAGGAATCCCTGGACGTCTGCCATTGCTGAGCCAGGCTCTGGCTCTGCTCAGCAGCCCAGGACGAGACATTCTATTGGACTTTTAGAGGCTGCAGAAAGAGGGAGCGGCAGCGTTTGTGGGTCTGTGAATGGGGTTGCGTGGCTACTTGAAGAGCAGCAACAGCTTTTAGTCCTGGCTCCTTTGGGGCGGGAGAAATCCCTGGACGTCCGCCATTGCTGAGCCAGGATCCGACTGTAATCTGCAGGCGAGGCAGAGAGGTTGTATTGGACTTTGGGAGGCTGCAGAAAGAGGGAGCGGCAGCGTTTGTGGGGCTGTGAATGGGTTGCCTGGCTACTTGAAGAGCAGCAAGAGCTTTTGGTCCTGGCCCCTTTAGGGTGGGAGGAATCCCTGGACGTTTGCAATTGCTGAGACGGGCACCGGCTGTATCAGCAGCCCAGGCAGAGAGGTTGTATTGGACTTTGGGAGGCTGCAGAAAGAGGGAGTGGCAGCGTTTGTGGGTCTGTTAATGCGGTTGCGTGGCTACTTGAAGAGCAGCAAGAGCTTTTGGTGCTGGCCCCTTTGGGGTGGGAGGAATCCCTGGATGTTCGCAATTGCTGAGCCGGTCTACGGCTCTGCTCAGCAGCCCAGGCAGAGAGGTTGTATTGGACTTTGGGAGGCTGGAGAAAGAGGGAGCGGCAGCGTTTGTGGGGCTGTGAATGGGGTTGCATGGCTACTTGAAGAGCAGCAAGAGCTTTTAGTCCTGGCCCCTTTGGGGTGGGAGGAATCCCTGGACGTCAGCCATTGCTGAGCCAGGATCCGACTGTAATCTGCAGGCCAGGCAGAGAGGTTGTATTGGAGTTTGGGATGCTGGAGAAAGAGGGAGTGGCAGCGTTTGTGGGGCTGTGAATAGGGTTGCCTGGCTACATGAAGAGCAGCAAGAGCTTTTGGTCCTGACCCCTTTGGGGTGGGAGGAATCCCTGGACGTTCGCAATTGCTGAGCCGGGTTTTGGCTCTGCTCAGCAGCCCAGGACGAGAGATTCTATTGGACTTTTAGAGGCTGCAGAAAGAGGGAGCGGCAGCATTTGTGGGTTTGTGAATGGGGATTCCTGGCTACTTGAAGAGCAGCAAGAGCTTTTGGTCCTGGCCCATTTGGGGTGGGAGAAATCCCTGGATGTCCGCCATTGCTGAGCTAGGATCCGACTGTAATCTGCAGGCGAGGCAGAGAGGTTGTATTGGACTTTGGGAGTCTGGAGAAAGAGGGAGCGCCAGCGTTTGTGGGTCTGTGAATGGGTTGGCCTGGCTACTTGAAGAGCAGCAAGAGCTTTTGTTCCTGGCCCCTTTGGGGTGGGAGGAATACCTGGACAGTCGCAATTGCTGAGCCGCGCTCTGGCTCTGCTCAGCAGCCCAGGCAGAGAAGTTGTATTGGGGTTTGGGATGCTGCAGAAAGAGGGAGGGGCAGCGTTTGTGCGTCTGTGAATGGGGTTGCGTGGATACTGGAAGAGCAGCAAGAGCTTTTGGTCCTGGCCCCTTTGGGGTGGGAGGAGTCCCCGGACATTAGCAATTGCTAAGCCGGGCTACGGGTCTACTCAGCAGCCCAGGCTGAGAAGATTTTATTGGACACTGGGTGGCTGCAGAAAGAGGGAGTGGCAGCGTTTGTGGGTCTGTGTATGGGGTTGCGTGGATACTGGAAGAGCAGCAAGAGCTTTTGGTGCTGGCCCCTTTGGGGTGGGAGGAATCCCTGGACGTTCGGAATTGCTGAGCCAGGATCCGACTGTAATCTGCAGGCCAGGCAGAGAAGTTGTATTGGAGTTTGGGAGGCTGCAGAAAGAGGGAGCGGCAGCGTTTGTGGGGCTGTGAATAGGGTTGCCTGGCTACATGAAGAACAGCAAGAGCTTTTGGTCCTGGCCCCTTTGGGGTGGGAGGAATCCCTGGACATTAGCAATTGCTGAGCCAGGCTCTGGCTCTGCTCAGCAGCCCAGGACGAGAGATTCTATTGGACTTTTAGAGGCTGCAGAAAGAGGGAGCGGCAGCGTTTGTGGGTCTGTGAATGGGGTTGCGTGGCTACTTGAAGAGCAGCAAGAGCTTTTAGTCCTGGCTCCTTTGGGGCAGGAGAAATCCCTGGACGTCCACCATTGCTGAGCCAGGATCGGACTGTAATCTGCAGGCGAGGCAGAGAGGTTGTATTGGACTTTGGGAGGCTGGAGAAAGAGGGAGCGGCAGCGTTTGTGGGTCTGTGAATTGGGTTGCCTGGCTACTTGAAGAGCAGCAAGAGCTTTTGGTGCTGGCCCCTTTGGGGTGGGAGGAATCCCTGGACGTTCGCAATTGCTGAGCTGGGGTCCAGCTCTGATCAGCAGCCCAGGACGACAGATTCTATTGGACTTTGGAAGGCTGCAGAAAGAGGGAGCGGCAGTGTTTGTGGGTCTGTGAATGGGGTTGCGTGGCTACTTGAAGAGCAGCAAGAGCTTTTAGTCCTGGCACCTTTGGGGTGGGAGAAATCCCTGGACGTCCGCCATTGCTGAGCCAGGATCTGACTGTAATCTGCAGGCCAGGAAGAGAGGTTGTATTGGACTTTGGGAGGCTGGAGAAAGAGGGAGCGGCAGCGTTTGTGGGTCTGTGAATGGGGTTGCGTGGCTACTTGAAGAGCAGCAAGAGCTTTTGGTCCTGGCCCCTTTAGGGTGGGAGGAATCCCTGTACGTTTGCAATTGCTGAGACGGGCACCGGCTGTACCAGCAGCCCAGGCAGAGAGGTTGTATTGGACTTTGGGAGGCTGCAGAAAGAGGGAGTGGCAGCGTTTGTGGGTCTGTTAATGCGGTTGTGTGGCTACTTGAAGAGCAGCAAGAGCTTTTGGTCCTGGCCCCTTTGGGGTGGGAGGAATCCCTGGATGTTCGCAATTGCTGAGCCGGGCTACGGCTCTGCTCAGCAGCCCAGGCATAGAGGATGTATTGGACTTTGGGAGGCTGGAGAAAGAGGGAGCGGCAGCGTTTGTGGGTCTGTGAATGGGGTTGCCTGGCTACTTGAAGAGCAGCAAGAGCTTTTGGTCCTGGCCCCTTTGCGGTGGGAGGAATCCCTGGATGTTCGCAATTGCTGAGCCGGGCTACGGCTCTGCTCATCAGCCCAGGCAGAGACATTGTATTGGAGTTTGGGAGGCTGCAGAAAGAGGGAGTGGCAGCGTTTGTGGGTCTGTGTATGGGGTTGCGTGGATACTTGAAGAGCAGCAAGAGCTTTTGGTCCTGGCCCCTTTGGGGTGGGAGGAATCCCTGGACGTCCGCCATTGCTGAGCCAGGATCCGACTGTAATCTGCAGGCCAGACAGAGAGGTTGTATTGGAGTTTGGGAGGCTGCAGAAAGAGGGAGCGGCAGCATTTGTGGGGCTGTGAATAGGGTTGCCTGGCTACATGAAGAGCAGCAAGAGCAGCAAGAGCTTTTGGTCCTGGACCCTTTGGGGTGGGAGGAATCCCTGGACATTCGCAACTGCTGAGCCAGGCTCTGGCTCTGCTCAGCAGCCCAGGACGAGACATTCTATTGGACTTTTAGAGGCTGCAGAAAGAGGGAGCGGCAGCGTTTGTGGGTCTGTGAATGGGGTTGCGTGGCTACTTGAAGAGCAGCAACAGCTTTTAGTCCTGGCTCCTTTGGGGCGGGAGAAATCCCTGGACGTCCGCCATTGCTGAGCCAGGATCCGACTGTAATCTGCAGGCGAGGCAGAGAGGTTGTATTTGACTTTGGGAGGCTGGAGAAAGAGGGAGCGGCAGCGTTTGTGGGGCTGTGAATGGGTTGCCTGGCTACTTGAAGAGCAGCAAGAGCTTTTGGTCCTGGCCCCTTTAGGGTGGGAGGAATCCCTGGACGTTTGCAATTGCTGAGACGGGCACCGGCTGTATCAGCAGCCCAGGCAGAGAGGTTGTATTGGACTTTGGGAGGCTGCAGAAAGAGGGAGTGGCAGCGTTTGTGAGTCTGTTAATGCGGTTGCGTGGCTACTTGAAGAGCAGCAAGAGCTTTTGGTGCTGGCCCCTTTGGGGTGGGAGGAGTCCCTGGACATTCGCAATTGCTGAGCCGGGCTACGGCTCTGCTCAGCAGCCCAGGCAGAGAGGTTGTATTGGACTTTGGGAGGCTGCAGAAAGAGGGAGCGGCAGTGTCTGTGGGGCTGTGAATGGGGTTGCGTGGCTACTTGAAGAGCAGCAAGATCTTTTGGTCCTGGCCCCTTTGGGGTGGGAGGAATCCCTGGACGTTCGCAATTGCTGAGCCGAGTTCTGGCTCTGCTCATCAGCCCAGGCAGAGATATTTAACTGGAGTTTGGGAGGCTGCAGAAAGAGGGAGCGGCAGCGTTTGTGGGGCTGTGAATGGGGTTGCGTGGGTACAGGAGGCGCAGCAAGAGCTTTTGGTCCTGGCCCCTTTGGGGTGGGAGGAATCCCTGGATGTTCGCAATTGCTGAGCCGGGCTCTGGTTCTGCTCAGCAGCCCAGGCAGAGAGGTTGTATTGGACTTGGGAAGGCTGCAGAAAGAGGGAGCGGCAGCGTTTGTGGGTCTGTGAATGGGGTTGCGTGGCTACTTGAAGAGCAGCAAGAGCTTTTAGTCCTGGCCCCTTTGGGGCGGGAGAAATCCCTGGACGTCCGCCATTGCTGAGCCAGGATCCGACTGTAATCTGCAGGCCAGGAAGAGAGGTTGTATTGGACTTTGGGAGGCTGCAGAAAGAGGGAGCGGCAGCGTTTCTGGGTCTGTGAATGGGGTTGCCTGGCTACTTGAAGAGCAGCAAGAGCTTTTGGTCCTGGCCCCTTTGGGGTGGGAGGAGTCCCTGGACATTCGCAATTGTTGAGCTGCGCTCTGGCTCTGCTCAGCAGCCCAGGCAGAGAGGTTGTATTGGACTTTGGGAGTCTGGAGAAAGAGGGAGCTCCAGCGTTTGTGGGTCTGTGAATGGGGTTGCCTGGCTACTTGAAGAGCAGCAAGAGCTTTTGGTCCTGGCCCCTTTGCGGTGGGAGGAATCCCTGGATGTTCGCAATTGCTGAGCCGGGCTACGGCTCTGCTCATCAGCCCAGGCAGAGACATTGTATTGGAGTTTGGGAGGCTGCAGAAAGAGGGAGTGGCAGCGTTTGTGGGTCTGTGTATGGGGTTGCGTGGATACTTGAAGAGCAGCAAGAGCTTTTGGTCCTGGCCCCTTTGGGGTGGGAGGAATCCCTGGACGTCCGCCATTGCTGAGCCAGGATCCGACTGTAATCTGCAGGCCAGACAGAGAGGTTGTATTGGAGTTTGGGAGGCTGCAGAAAGAGGGAGCGGCAGCATTTGTGGGGCTGTGAATAGGGTTGCCTGGCTACATGAAGAGCAGCAAGAGCAGCAAGAGCTTTTGGTCCTGGACCCTTTGGGGTGGGAGGAATCCCTGGACATTCGCAACTGCTGAGCCAGGCTCTGGCTCTGCTCAGCAGCCCAGGACGAGACATTCTATTGGACTTTTAGAGGCTGCAGAAAGAGGGAGCGGCAGCGTTTGTGGGTCTGTGAATGGGGTTGCGTGGCTACTTGAAGAGCAGCAACAGCTTTTAGTCCTGGCTCCTTTGGGGCGGGAGAAATCCCTGGACGTCCGCCATTGCTGAGCCAGGATCCGACTGTAATCTGCAGGCGAGGCAGAGAGGTTGTATTTGACTTTGGGAGGCTGGAGAAAGAGGGAGCGGCAGCGTTTGTGGGGCTGTGAATGGGTTGCCTGGCTACTTGAAGAGCAGCAAGAGCTTTTGGTCCTGGCCCCTTTAGGGTGGGAGGAATCCCTGGACGTTTGGAATTGCTGAGACGGGCACCGGCTGTATCAGCAGCCCAGGCAGAGAGGTTGTATTGGACTTTGGGAGGCTGCAGAAAGAGGGAGTGGCAGCGTTTGTGAGTCTGTTAATGCGGTTGCGTGGCTACTTGAAGAGCAGCAAGAGCTTTTGGTGCTGGCCCCTTTGGGGTGGGAGGAGTCCCTGGACATTCGCAATTGCTGAGCCGGGCTACGGCTCTGCTCAGCAGCCCAGGCAGAGAGGTTGTATTGGACTTTGGGAGGCTGCAGAAAGAGGGAGCGGCAGTGTCTGTGGGGCTGTGAATGGGGTTGCGTGGCTACTTGAAGAGCAGCAAGATCTTTTGGTCCTGGCCCCTTTGGGGTGGGAGGAATCCCTGGACGTTCGCAATTGCTGAGCCGAGTTCTGGCTCTGCTCATCAGCCCAGGCAGAGATATTTAACTGGAGTTTGGGAGGCTGCAGAAAGAGGGAGCGGCAGCGTTTGTGGGGCTGTGAATGGGGTTGCGTGGGTACAGGAGGCGCAGCAAGAGCTTTTGGTCCTGGCCCCTTTGGGGTGGGAGGAATCCCTGGATGTTCGCAATTGCTGAGCCGGGCTCTGGTTCTGCTCAGCAGCCCAGGCAGAGAGGTTGTATTGGACTTGGGAAGGCTGCAGAAAGAGGGAGCGGCAGCGTTTGTGGGTCTGTGAATGGGGTTGCGTGGCTACTTGAAGAGCAGCAAGAGCTTTTAGTCCTGGCTCCTTTGGGGCGGGAGAAATCCCTGGACGTCCGCCATTGCTGAGCCAGGATCCGACTGTAATCTGCAGGCGAGGCAGAGAGGTTGTATTTGACTTTGGGAGGCTGGAGAAAGAGGGAGCGGCAGCGTTTGTGGGGCTGTGAATGGGTTGCCTGGCTACTTGAAGAGCAGCAAGAGCTTTTGGTCCTGGCCCCTTTAGGGTGGGAGGAATCCCTGGACGTTTGCAATTGCTGAGACGGGCACCGGCTGTATCAGCAGCCCAGGCAGAGAGGTTGTATTGGACTTTGGGAGGCTGCAGAAAGAGGGAGTGGCAGCGTTTGTGAGTCTGTTAATGCGGTTGCGTGGCTACTTGAAGAGCAGCAAGAGCTTTTGGTGCTGGCCCCTTTGGGGTGGGAGGAGTCCCTGGACATTCGCAATTGCTGAGCCGGGCTACGGCTCTGCTCAGCAGCCCAGGCAGAGAGGTTGTATTGGACTTTGGGAGGCTGCAGAAAGAGGGAGCGGCAGTGTCTGTGGGGCTGTGAATGGGGTTGCGTGGCTACTTGAAGAGCAGCAAGATCTTTTGGTCCTGGCCCCTTTGGGGTGGGAGGAATCCCTGGACGTTCGCAATTGCTGAGCCGAGTTCTGGCTCTGCTCATCAGCCCAGGCAGAGATATTTAACTGGAGTTTGGGAGGCTGCAGAAAGAGGGAGCGGCAGCGTTTGTGGGGCTGTGAATGGGGTTGCGTGGGTACAGGAGGCGCAGCAAGAGCTTTTGGTCCTGGCCCCTTTGGGGTGGGAGGAATCCCTGGATGTTCGCAATTGCTGAGCCGGGCTCTGGTTCTGCTCAGCAGCCCAGGCAGAGAGGTTGTATTGGACTTGGGAAGGCTGCAGAAAGAGGGAGCGGCAGCGTTTGTGGGTCTGTGAATGGGGTTGCGTGGCTACTTGAAGAGCAGCAAGAGCTTTTAGTCCTGGCCCCTTTGGGGCGGGAGAAATCCCTGGACGTCCGCCATTGCTGAGCCAGGATCCGACTGTAATCTGCAGGCCAGGAAGAGAGGTTGTATTGGACTTTGGGAGGCTGCAGAAAGAGGGAGCGGCAGCGTTTGTGGGTCTGTGAATGGGGTTGCCTGGCTACTTGAAGAGCAGCAAGAGCTTTTGGTCCTGGCCCCTTTGGGGTGGGAGGAGTCCCTGGACATTCGCAATTGTTGAGCTGCGCTCTGGCTCTGCTCAGCAGCCCAGGCAGAGAGGTTGTATTGGACTTTGGGAGTCTGGAGAAAGAGGGAGCTCCAGCGTTTGTGGGTCTGTGAATGGGTGTGCCTGGCTACTTGAAGAGCAGCAAGAGCTTTTGGTTCCTTTAGGGTGGGAAGAATCACTGGATAGTTGCAATTGCTGAGCCGCGCTCTGGCTCTGCTCAGCAGCCCAGGCAGAGAGGTTGTATTGGAGTTTGGGAGGCTGCAGAAAGAGGGAGCGCTAGCGTTTGTGGGGCTGTGAATGGGGTTGCGTGGATACTGGAAGAGCAGCAAGAGCTTTTGGTGCTGGCCCCTTTGGGGTGGGAGGGATCCCTGGACGTTCGCAATTGCTGAGCCCGGCTCCGGCTCTACTCAGCAGCCCAGGACGAGAGATTCTATTGGACTTTGGGAGGCTGCAGAAATAGGGAGCGGCAGCGTTTGTGGGGCTGTGAATGGGGTTGCGTGGCTACTTGAAGAGCAGCAAGAGCTTTTGGTCCTGGCCCCTTTGGGGTGGGAGGAATCCCTGGATGTTCGCAATTGCTGAGCCGGGCTACGGCTCTGCTCATCAGCCCAGGCAGAGAGATTGTATTGGAGTTTGGGAGGCTGCAGAAAGAGGGAGTGGCAGCGTTTGTGGGTCTGTGTATGGGGTTGCGTGGGTACTTGAAGAGCAGCAAGAGCTTTTGGTGCTGGCCCCTTTGGGGTGGGAGGAATCCCTGGACGTCCGCCATTGCTGAGCCAGGATCCGACTGTAATCTGCAGGCGAGGCAGAGAGGTTGTATTGGACTTTGGGAGGCTGCAGAAAGAGGGAGCGGCAGCGTTTGTGGGTCTGTTAATGCGGTTGCGTGGCTACTTGAAGAGCAGCAAGAGCTTTTGGTCCTGGCCCCTTTGAGGTGGGAGGAATCCCTGGATGTTCGCAATTGCTGAGCCGGGCTACGGCTCTGCTCAGCAGCCCAGGCAGAGAGGTTGTATTGGACTTTGGGAGGCTGCAGAAAGAGGGAGCGGCAGCGTTTGTGGGGCTGTGAATGGGGTTGCATGGCTACTTGAAGAGCAGCAAGAGCTTTTAGCCCTGGCCCCTTTGGGGTGGGAGAAATCCCTGGACGTCCGCCATTGCTGAGCCAGGATCCGACTGTAATCTGCAGGCCAGGCAGAGAGGTTGTATTGGAGTTTGGGAGGCTGGAGAAAGAGGGAGTGGCAGCGTTTGTGGGGCTGTGAATAGGGTTGCCTGGCTACATGAAGAGCAGCAAGAGCTTTTGGTCCTGGCCCCTTTGGGGTGGGAGGAATCCCTGGACGTTCGCAATTGCTGAGCCGGGTTTTGGCTCTGCTCAGCAGCCCAGGACGAGAGATTCTATTGGACTTTTAGAGGCTGCAGAAAGAGGGAGCGGCAGCATTTGTGGGTTTGTGAATGGGGATTCCTGGCTACTTGAAGAGCAGCAAGAGCTTTTGGTGCTGGCCCCTTTGGGGTGGGAGGGATCCCTGGACGTTCGCAATTGCTGAGCCCGGCTCCGGCTCTACTCAGCAGCCCAGGCAGAGAGGTTGTATTGGACTTTGGGAGGCTGCAGAAATAGGGAGCGGCAGCGTTTGTGGGTCTGTGAATGGGGTTGCGTGGCTACTTGAAGAGCAGCAAGAGCTTTTGGTCCTGGCCCCTTTGGGGTGGGAGGAATCCCTGGATGTTCGCAATTGCTGAGCCGGACTACGGCTCTGCTCATCAGCCCAGGCAGAGAGATTGTATTGGAGTTTGGGAGGCTGCAGAAAGAGGGAGTGGCAGCGTTTGTGGGTCTGTGTATGGGGTTGCGTGGGTACTTGAAGAGCAGCAAGAGCTTTTGGTGCTGGCCCCTTTGGGGTGGGAGGAATCCCTGGACGTCTGCCATTGCTGAGCCAGGATCCGACTGTAATCTGCAGGCGAGGCAGAGAGGTTGTATTGGACTTTGGGAGGCTGGAGAAAGAGGGAGCGGCAGCGTTTGTGGGTCTGTGAATGGGTTGCTTGGCTACATGAAGAGCAGCAAGAGCTTTTGGTCCTGGCCCCTTTGGGGTGGGAGGAGTCCCTGGACATTCGCAATTGCTGAGCCGGGCTACCGCTCTGCTCACAGCCCAGGCAGAGAGGTTGTATTGGACTTTGGGAGGATGCAGAAAGAGGGAGCGGCAGCGTTTGTGGGTCTGTGAATGGGGTTGCGTGGCTACATGAAGAGCAGCAAGAGCTTTTGGTCCTGGCCCCTTTGGGGTGGGAGGAGTCCCTGGACATTAGCAATTGCTGAGCCAGGCTCTGGCTCTGCTCAGCAGCCCAGGACGACAGATTCTATTGGACTTTTAGAGGCTGCAGAAAGAGGGAGCGGCAGCGTTTGTGGGTCTGTGAATGGGGTTTCCTGGCTACTTGAAGAGCAGCAAGAGCTTTTAGCCCTGGCCCATTTGGGGCGGGAGAAATCCCTGGACGTCCGCCATTGCTGAGCCAGGATCCGACTGTAATCTGCAGGCGAGGCAGAGAGGTTGTATTGGACTTTGGGAGGCTGGAGAAAGAGGGAGCGGCAGCGTTTGTGGGTCTGTGAATGGGTTGCCTGGCTACTTGAAGAGCAGCAAGAGCTTTTGGTCCTGGCCCCTTTGGGGTGGGAGGAGTCCCTGGACATTCGCAATTGCTGAGCCGGGCTACGGCTCTGCTCAGCAGACCAGGCAGAGAGGTTGTATTGGACTTTGGGAGGCTGGAGAAAGAGGGAGCGGCAGTGTCTGTGGGGCTGTGTATGGGGTTGTGTGGCTACTTGAAGAGCAGCAAGATCTTTTGGTCCTGGCCCCTTTGGGGTGGGAAGAATCCCTGGACGTTCGCAATCGCTGAGCCGGGTTCTGGCTCTGCTCTTCAGCCCAGGCAGAGAGATTTTATTGGACTTTGGGAGGCTGGAGAAAGAGGGAGCGGCAGCGTTTGTGGCTCTGTGAATGGGGTTGCGTGGATACTGGAAGAGCAGCAAGAGCTTTTAGTCCTGGCGCCTTTGGGGTGGGAGGAATCCCTGGACGTCCGCCATTGCTGAGCCAGGATCCGACTGTAATCTGCAGGCCAGGCAGAGAGGTTGTATTGGACTTTGGGAGGCTGGAGAAAGAGGGAGCGCCAGCGTTTGTGGGTCTGTGAATGGGGTTTCCTGGCTACTTGAAGAGCAGCAAGAGCTTTTAGTCCTGGCCCCTTTGGGGTGGGAGAAATCCCTGGACGTCCGCCATTGCTGAGCCAGGATCCGACTGTAATCTGCAGGCCAGGCAGAGAGGTTGTATTGGACTTTGGGAGGCTGCAGAAAGAGGGAGCGGCAGCGTTTGTGGCTCTGTGAATGGGGTTTCCTGGCTACTTGAAGAGCAGCAAGAGCTTTTAGCCCTGGCCCATTTGGGGCGGGAGAAATCCCTGGACGTCCGCCATTGCTGAGCCAGGATCCGACTGTAATCTGCAGGCGAGGCAGAGAGGTTGTATTGGACTTTGGGAGGCTGGAGAAAGAGGGAGCGGCAGTGTTTGTGGGTCTGTGAATGGGTTGCTTGGCTACATGAAGAGCAGCAAGAGCTTTTGGTCCTGGCCCCTTTGGGGTGGGAGGAGTCCCTGGACATTCGCAATTGCTGAGCCGGGCTACCGCTCTGCTCACAGCCCAGGTAGAGAGGTTGTATTGGACTTTGGGAGGCTGGAGAAAGAGGGAGCGGCAGTGTCTGTGGGGCTGTGAATGGGGTTGTGTGGCTACTTGAAGAGCAGCAAGATCTTTTGGTCCTGGCCCCTTTGGGGTGGGAGGAATCCCTGGACGTTCGCAATTGCTGAGCCGAGTTCTGGCTCTGCTCATCAGCCCAGGCAGAGAGATTTAATTGGAGTTTGGGAGGCTGCAGAAAGAGGGAGCGGCAGCGTTTGTGGGGCTGTGAATGGGGTTGCTTGGCTACTTGAAGAGCAGCAAGAGCTTTTGGTCCTGGCCCCTTTAGGGTGGGAGGAATCCCTGGACGTCCGCCATTGCTGAGACGGGCACCGGCTGTACCAGCAGCCCAGGCAGAGAGGTTGTATTGGACTTTGGGAGGCTGCAGAAAGAGGGAGCGCTAGCGTTTGTGGGTCTGTTAATGCGGTTGTGTGGCTACTTGAAGAGCAGCAAGAGCTTTTGGTGCTGGCCCGTTTGGGGTGGGAGGAATCCCTGCATGTTCGCAATTGCTGAGCCGGGCTCTGGCTCTGCTCAGCAGCCCAGGCAGAGAGGTTGTATTGGACTTTGGAAGGCTGCAGAAAGAGGGAGCGGCAGCGTTTGTGGGTCTGAGAATGGGGTTGCGTGGCTACTTGAAGAGCAGCAAGAGCTTTTAGTCCTGGCCCCTTTGGGGCGGGAGAAATCCCTGGACGTCCGCCATTGCTGAGCCAGGATCCGACTGTAATCTGCAGGCCAGGAAGAGAGGTTGTATTGGACTTTGGGAGGCTGCAGAAAGAGGGAGCGGCAGCGCTTGTGGGTCTGTTAATGCGGATGTGTGGCTACTTGAAGAGCAGCAAGAGCTTTTGGTCCTGACCCTTTGGGGTGGGAGGAATCCCTGGATATTCGCAATTGCTGAGCAGGGGTACGGCTCTGCTCAGCAGCCCAGGCAGAGAGATTGTATTGGAGTTTGGGAGGCTGCAGAAAGAGGGAGCGCTAGCGTTTGTGGGGCTGTGAATGGGGTTGCGTGGCTACTTGAAGAGCAGCAAGAGCTTTTGGTCCTGGCCCCTTTGGGGTGGGAGGAATCCCTGGATGTTCGCAATTGCTGAGCCGGTCTACGGCTCTGCTCAGCAGCCCAGGCAGAGAGGTTGTATTGGACTTTGGGAGGCTGCAGAAAGAGGGAGCAGCAGCGTTTGTGGGTCTGTGAATGGGGTTGCGTGGGTACTTGAAGAGCAGCAAGAGCTTTTGGTCCTGGCCCCTTTGGGGTGGGAGGAATCCCTGGACGTTCGCAATTGCTGAGCCGGGTTTTGGCTCTGCTCAGCAGACCAGGCAGAGAGATTTTATTGGAGTTTGGGAGGCTGGAGAAAGAGGGAGCGGCAGCGTTTGTGGGTCTGTGAATGGGGTTGCGTGGCTACTTGAAGAGCAGCAAGAGCTTTTGGTCCTGGCCCCTTTGGGGTGGGAGGAATCCCTGGACGTCCGCCATTGCTGAGCCAGGATCCGACTGTAATCTGCAGGCGAGGCAGAGAGGTTGTATTGGACTTTGGGAGGCTGGAGAAAGAGGGAGCGGCAGCGTTTGTGGGTCTGTGAATGGGTTGCTTGGCTACATGAAGAGCAGCAAGAGCTTTTGGTCCTGGCCCCTTTGGGGTGGGAGGAGTCCCTGGACATTCGCAATTGCTGAGCCGGGCTACCGCTCTGCTCACAGCCCAGGCAGAGAGGTTGTATTGGACTTTGGGAGGCTGCAGAAAGAGGGAGCGGCAGCGTTTGTGGGTCTGTGAATGGGGTTGCGTGGATACTGGAAGAGCAGCAAGAGCTTTTGGTCCTGGCACCTTTAGGGTGGGAGGAATCCCTGGACGTTTGCAATTGCTGAGACGGGCAACGGCTGTACCAGCAGCCCAGGCAGAGAGGTTGTATTGGACTTTGGGAGGCTGCAGAAAGAGGGAGTGGCAGCGTTTGTGGGTCTGTTAATGCGGTTGTGTGGCTACTTGAAGAGCAGCAAGAGCTTTTGGTGCTAGCCCCTTTGGTGTGGGAGGAATCCCTGGATGTTCGCAATTGCTGAGCCGGGCTACGGTTCTGCTCAGCAGCCCAGGCATAGAGGATGTATTGGACTTTGGGAGGCTGGAGAAAGAGGGAGCGGCAGCGTTTGTGGGTCTGTGAATGGGGTTGCGTGGATACTTGAAGAGCAGCAAGAGCTTTTGGTGCTGGCCCCTTTGGGGTGGGAAGAATCCCTGGACGTCTGCCATTGCTGAGCCAGGATCCGGCTGTAATCTGCAGGCCAGGAAGAGAGGTTGTATTGGAGTTTGGGAGGCTGCAGAAAGAGGGAGCGGCAGCGTTTGTGGGGCTGTGAATAGGGTTGCCTGGCTACATGAAGAGCAGCAAGAGCTTTTGGTCCTGGCCCCTTTGGGGTGGGAGGAATCCCTGGACATTAACAATTGCTGAGCCAGGCTGTGGCTCTGCTCAGCAGCCCAGGACGAGACATTCTATTGGACTTTTAGAGGCTGCAGAAAGAGGGAGCGGCAGCGTTTGTGGGTCTGTGAATGGGGTTGCGTGGCTACTTGAAGAGCAGCAAGAGCTTTTGGTCCTGGCCCCTTTGGGGTGGGAGGAGTCCCTGGACATTCGCAATTGCTGAGCCGCGCTCTGGCTCTGCTCAGCAGCCCAGGCAGAGAGGTTGTATTGGAGTTTGGGAGGCTGCAGAAAGAGGGAGCGGCAGCCTTTGTGCGTCTGTGAATGGGGTTGCGTGGATACTGGAAAAGCAGCAAGAGCTTTTGGTCCTGGCCCCTTTGGGGTGGGAAGAATCCCTGGACGTTCGCAATTGCTGAGCTGGGCTCCAGCTCTGATCAGCAGCCCAGGACGACATATTCTATTGGACTTTGGGAGGCTGCAGAAAGAGGGAGCGGCAGCGTTTGTGGGGCTGTGAATGGGTTGCTTGGCTACTTGAAGAGCAGCAAGAGCTTTTGGTCCTGGCCCCTTTGGGGTGGGAGGAGTCCCTGGACATTCGCAATTGCTGAGCCGGGCTACGGCTCTGCTCAGCAGACCAGGCAGAGAGGTTGTATTGGACTTTGGGAGGCTGCAGAAAGAGGGAGCGGCAGCGTTTGTGGGTCTGTGAATGGGGTTGCGTGGCTACTTGAAGAGCAGCAAGAGCTTTTAGTCCTGGCACCTTTGGGGTGGGAGGAATCCCTGGACGTTTGAAATTGCTGAGCCAGGATCCGACTGTAATCTGCAGGCCAGGCAGAGAGGTTTTATTGGACTTTGGGAGGCTGCAGAAAGAGGGAGCGCTAGCGTTTGTGGGTCTGTGAATGGGGTTGCGTGGCTACTTGAAGAGCAGCAAGAGCTTTTGGTCCTGGCCCCTTTGGGGTGGGAGGAATCCCTGGATGTTCGCCATTGCTGAGCCGGGCTACGGCTCTGCTCATCAGCCCAGGCAGAGAGGTTGTATTGGAGTTTGGGAGGCTGCAGAAAGAGGGAGAGGCAGCGTTTGTGGGGCTGTGAATGGGGTTGCGTGGATACTTGAGGAGCAGCAAGAGCTTTTGGTCCTGGCCCCTTTGGGGTGGGAGGAATCCCTGGACGTCCGCCATTGCTGAGCCAGGATCCGACTGTAATCTGCAGGCCAGGCAGAGAGGTTGTATTGGACTTTGGGAGGCTGGAGAAAGAGGGAGCGGCAGCGCTTGTGGGTCTGTTAATGCGGTTGTGTGGCTACTTGAAGAGCAACAAGAGCTTTTGGTCCTGACCCTTTGGGGTGGGAGGAATCCCTGGATATTCGCAATTGCTGAGCAGGGGTACGGCTCTGCTCAGCAGCCCAGGCAGAGAGATTGTATTGGAGTTTGGGAGGCTGCAGAAAGAGGGAGCGGCAGTGTTTGTGGGTCTGTGAATGGGGTTGCCTGGCTACTTGAAGAGCAGCAAGAGCTTTTGGTCCTGGCCCCTTTGGGGTGGGAGGAATCCCTGGATGTTCGCAATTGCTGAGCCGGGCTACGGCTCTGCTCAGAAGACCAGGCAGAGAGGTTGTATTGGACTTTGGGAGGCTGGAGAAAGAGGGAGCGGCAGCGTTTGTGGGTCTGTGAATGGGGTTGCGTGGGTACTTGAAGAGCAGCAAGAGCTTTTGGTCCTGGCCCCTTTGGGGTGGGAGGAATCCCTGGACGTTCGCAATTGCTGAGCCGCGCTCTGGCTCTGCTCAGCAGCCCAGGACGAGAGATTCTATTGGACTTTTAGAGGCTGCAGAAAGAGGGAGCGGCAGCATTTGTGGGGTTGTGAATGGGGTTTCCTGGCTACTTGAAGAGCAGCAAGAGCTTTTAGCCCTGGCCCCTTTGGGGTGGGAGGAATCCCTGGACGTCCACCATTGCTGAGCCAGGATCCGACTGTAATCTGCAGGCGAGGCAGAGAGGTTGTATTGGACTTTGGGAGGCTGGAGAAAGAGGGAGCGGCAGCGTTTGTGGGTCTGTGAATGGGTTGCTTGGCTACTTGAAGAGCAGCAAGAGCTTTTGGTCCTGGCCCCTTTGGGGTGGGAGGAATCCCTGGATGTTCGCAATTGCTGAGCCGGTCTACAGCTCTGCTCAGCAGACCAGGCAGAGAGGTTGTATTGGACTTTGGGAGGCTGCAGAAAGAGGGAGCAGCACCGTTTGTGCGTCTGTGAATGGGGTTGCGTGGGTACTTGAAGAGCAGCAAGAGCTTTTGGTCCTGGCCCGTTTGGGGTGGGAGGAATCCCTGGACGTCCGCCATTGCTGAGCTGGGCTCCAGCTCTGATCAGCAGCCCAGGACGACAGATTCTATTGGACTTTGGAAGGCTGCAGAAAGAGGGAGCGGCAGCGTTTGTGGGTCTGTGAATGGGGTTGCGTGGCTACTTCAAGAGCAGCAAGAGCTTTTAATCCTGGCACCTTTGGGGTGGGAGAAATCCCTGGATGTCCGCCATTGCTGAGCCAGGATCCGACTGTAATCTGCAGGCCAGGAAGAGAGGTTGTATTGGACTTTGGGAGGCTGCAGAAAGAGGGAGCGGCAGTGTTTGTGGGTCTGTGAATGGGGTTGCGTGGCTACTTGAAGAGCAGCAAGAGCTTTTGGTCCTGGCCCCTTTGGGGTGGGAGGAATCCCTGGATGTTCGCAATTGCTGAGCCGGTCTACGGCTCTGCTCAGCAGACCAGGCAGAGAGGTTGTATTGGACTTTGGGAGGCTGCAGAAAGAGGGAGCAGCACCGTTTCTGGGTCTGTGAATGGGGTTGCGTGGGTACTTGAAGAGCAGCAAGAGCTTTTGGTCCTGGCCCCTTTAGGGTGGGAGGAATCCCTGGACGTTCGCAATTGCTGAGCCGCGCTCTGGCTCTGCTCAGCAGCCCAGGACGAGAGATTGTATTGGACTTTTAGAGGCTGCAGAAAGAGGGAGCGGCAGCATTTGTGGGTTTGTGAATGGGGTTTCCTGGCTACTTGAAGAGCAGCAAGAGCTTTTAGCCCTGGCCCATTTGGGGCGGGAGAAATCCCTGGACGTCCGCCATTGCTGAGCCCAGCTCCGACTGTAATCTGCAGGCCAGGCAGAGAGGTTGTATTGGACTTTGGGAGGCTGCAGAAAGAGGGAGCGGCAGCGTTTGTGGGTCTGTGAATGGGTTGCTTGGCTACTTGAAGAGCAGCAAGATCTTTTGGTCCTGGCCCCTTTGGGGTGGGAGGAGTCCCTGGACATTCGCAATTGCTGAGCCGGGCTACGGCTCTGCTCAGCAGACCAGGCAGAGAGGTTGTATTGGACTTTGGGAGGCTGCAGAAAGAGGGAGCAGCAGCGTTTGTGGGTCTGTGAATGGGGTTGCGTGGCTACTTGAAGAGCAGCAAGAGCTTTTGGTCCTGGCCCCTTTGGGGTGGGAGGAATCCCTGGACGTTCGCAATTGCTGAGCCGGGCTACGGCTCGGCTCAGCAGCCCAGGCAGAGAGGATGTATTGGACTTTGGGAGGCTGGAGAAAGAGGGAGCGGCAGCGTTTGTGGGTCTGTGAATGGGGTTGCGTGGCTACTTCAAGAGCAGCAAGAGCTTTTGGTCCTGGCCCCTTTGGGGTGGGAGGAATCCCTGGATGTTCGCAATTGCTGAGCCGGGCTACGGCTCTGCTCATCAGCCCAGGCAGAGACATTGTATTGGAGTTTGGGAGGCTGCAGAAAGAGGGAGTGGCAGCGTTTGTGGGTCTGTGTATGGGGTTGCGTGGATACTTGAAGAGCAGCAAGAGCTTTTGGTGCTGGCCCCTTTGGGGTGGGAAGAATGCCTGGACGTCCTCCATTGCTGAGCCAGGATCCGACTGTAATCTGCAGGCCAGGCAGAGAGGTTGTATTGGACTTTGGGAGGCTGCAGAAAGAGGGAGCGGCAGCGTTTGTGGGTCTGTGAATGGGGTTGCGTGGCTACTTGCAGAGCAGCAAGAGCTTTTAGTCCTGGCACCTTTGGGGTGGGAGAAATCCCTGGACGTCCGCCATTGCTGAGCCAGGATCCGACTGTAATCTGCAGGCCAGGAAGAGAGGTTGTATTGGACTTTGGGAGGCTGGAGAAAGAGGGAGCGGCAGTGTTTGTGGGTCTGTGAATGGGGTTGCCTGGCTACATGAAGAGCAGCAAGAGCTTTTCATCCTGGCACCGTTGGGGTGGGAGGAATCCCTGGACGTTCGCAATTGCTGAGCCGGGCTACGGCTCTGCTCAGCAGCCCAGGCAGAGAGGATGTATTGGACTTTGGGAGGCTGCAGAAAGAGGGAGAGGCAGCGTTTGTGGGGCTGTGAATGGGGTTGCGTGGATACTTCAAGAGCAGCAAGAGCTTTTGGTCCTGGCCCCTTTGGGGTGGGAGGAATCCCTGGACGTCCGCCATTGCTGAGCCAGGATCCGACTGTAATCTGCAGGCCAGGCAGAGAGGTTGTATTGGACTTTGGGAGGCTGGAGAAAGAGGGAGCGGCAGCGCTTGTGGGTCTGTTAATGCGGTTGTGTGGCTACTTGAAGAGCAACAAGAGCTTTTGGTCCTGACCCTTTGGGGTGGGAGGAATCCCTGGATATTCGCAATTGCTGAGCAGGGGTACGACTCTGCTCAGCAGCCCAGGCAGAGAGATTGTATTGGAGTTTGGGAGGCTGCAGAAAGAGGGAGCGCTAGCGTTTGTGGGGCTGTGAATGTGGTTGCCTGGCTACTTGAAGAGCAGCAAGAGCTTTTGGTCCTGGCCCCTTTGGGGTGGGAGGAATCCCTGGATGTTCGCAATTGCTGAGCCGGTCTACGGCTCTGCTCAGCAGACCAGGCAGAGAGGTTGTATTGGACTTTGGGAGGCTGCAGAAAGAGGGAGCTGCAGCGTTTGTGGGTCTGTGAATGGGGTTGCGTGGGTAATTGAAGAGCAGCAAGAGCTTTTGGTCCTGGCCCCTTTGGGGTGGGAGGAATCCCTGGACGTTCGCAATTGCTGAGCCGGGTTTTGGCTCTGCTCAGCAGCCCAGGACGAGAGATTCTATTGGACTTTTAGAGGCTGCAGAAAGAGGGAGCGGCAGCATTTGTGGGGTTGTGAATGGGGTTTCCTGGCTACTTGAAGAGCAGCAAGAGCTTTTAGCCCTGGCCCCTTTGGGGTGGGAGGAATCCCTGGATGTCCACCATTGCTGAGCCAGGATCCGACTGTAATCTGCAGGCGAGGCAGAGAGGTTGTATTGGACTTTGGGAGGCTGGAGAAAGAGGGAGCGGCAGCGTTTGTGGTTGTGTGAATGGGTTGCTTGCCTAATTGAAGAGCAGCAAGAGCTTTTGGTCCTGGCCCCTTTGGGGTGGGAGGAATCCCTGGACATTCGCAATTGCTGAGCCGGTCTACGGCTCTGCTCAGCAGACCAGGCAGAGAGGTTGTATTGGACTTTGGGAGGCTGCAGAAAGAGGGAGCAGCACCGTTTGTGCGTCTGTGAATGGGGTTGCGTGGGTACTTGAAGAGCAGCAAGAGCTTTTGGTCCTGGCCCCTTTGGGGTGGGAGGAATCCCTGGACGTTCGCAATTGCTGAGCTGGGCTCCAGCTCTGATCAGCAGCCCAGGACGACAGATTCTATTGGACTTTGGAAGGCTGCAGAAAGAGGGAGCGGCAGCGTTTGTGGGTCTGTGAATGGGGTTGCGTGGCTACTTCAAGAGCAGCAAGAGCTTTTAGTCCTGGCACCTTTGGGGTGGGAGAAATCCCTGGACGTCCGCCATTGCTGAGCCAGGATCCGACTGTAATCTGCAGGCCAGGAAGAGAGGTTGTATTGGACTTTGGGAGGCTGCAGAAAGAGGGAGCGGCAGTGTTTGTGGGTCTGTGAATGGGGTTGCGTGGCTACTTGAAGAGCAGCAAGAGCTTTTGGTCCTGGCCCCTTTGGGGTGGGAGGAATCCCTGGATGTTCGCAATTGCTGAGCCGGTCTACGGCTCTGCTCAGCAGACCAGGCAGAGAGGTTGTATTGGACTTTGGGAGGCTGCAGAAAGAGGGAGCAGCACCGTTTCTGGGTCTGTGAATGGGGTTGCGTGGGTACTTGAAGAGCAGCAAGAGCTTTTGGTCCTGGCCCCTTTAGGGTGGGAGGAATCCCTGGACGTTCGCAATTGCTGAGCCGCGCTCTGGCTCTGCTCAGCAGCCCAGGACGAGAGATTGTATTGGACTTTTAGAGGCTGCAGAAAGAGGGAGCGGCAGCATTTGTGGGTTTGTGAATGGGGTTTCCTGGCTACTTGAAGAGCAGCAAGAGCTTTTAGCCCTGGCCCATTTGGGGCGGGAGAAATCCCTGGACGTCCGCCATTGCTGAGCCCAGCTCCGACTGTAATCTGCAGGCCAGGCAGAGAGGTTGTATTGGACTTTGGGAGGCTGCAGAAAGAGGGAGCGGCAGCGTTTGTGGGTCTGTGAATGGGTTGCTTGGCTACTTGAAGAGCAGCAAGATCTTTTGGTCCTGGCCCCTTTGGGGTGGGAGGAGTCCCTGGACATTCGCAATTGCTGAGCCGGGCTACGGCTCTGCTCAGCAGACCAGGCAGAGAGGTTGTATTGGACTTTGGGAGGCTGCAGAAAGAGGGAGCAGCAGCGTTTGTGGGTCTGTGAATGGGGTTGCGTGGCTACTTGAAGAGCAGCAAGAGCTTTTGGTCCTGGCCCCTTTGGGGTGGGAGGAATCCCTGGACGTTCGCAATTGCTGAGCCGGGCTACGGCTCGGCTCAGCAGCCCAGGCAGAGAGGATGTATTGGACTTTGGGAGGCTGGAGAAAGAGGGAGCGGCAGCGTTTGTGGGTCTGTGAATGGGGTTGCGTGGCTACTTCAAGAGCAGCAAGAGCTTTTGGTCCTGGCCCCTTTGGGGTGGGAGGAATCCCTGGATGTTCGCAATTGCTGAGCCGGGCTACGGCTCTGCTCATCAGCCCAGGCAGAGACATTGTATTGGAGTTTGGGAGGCTGCAGAAAGAGGGAGTGGCAGCGTTTGTGGGTCTGTGTATGGGGTTGCGTGGATACTTGAAGAGCAGCAAGAGCTTTTGGTGCTGGCCCCTTTGGGGTGGGAAGAATGCCTGGACGTTCTCCATTGCTGAGCCAGGATCCGACTGTAATCTGCAGGCCAGGCAGAGAGGTTGTATTGGACTTTGGGAGGCTGCAGAAAGAGGGAGCGGCAGCGTTTGTGGGTCTGTGAATGGGGTTGCGTGGCTACTTGCAGAGCAGCAAGAGCTTTTAGTCCTGGCACCTTTGGGGTGGGAGAAATCCCTGGACGTCCGCCATTGCTGAGCCAGGATCCGACTGTAATCTGCAGGCCAGGAAGAGAGGTTGTATTGGACTTTGGGAGGCTGGAGAAAGAGGGAGCGGCAGTGTTTGTGGGTCTGTGAATGGGGTTGCCTGGCTACATGAAGAGCAGCAAGAGCTTTTCATCCTGGCACCGTTGGGGTGGGAGGAATCCCTGGACGTTCGCAATTGCTGAGCCGGGCTACGGCTCTGCTCAGCAGCCCAGGCAGAGAGGATGTATTGGACTTTGGGAGGCTGCAGAAAGAGGGAGAGGCAGCGTTTGTGGGGCTGTGAATGGGGTTGCGTGGATACTTGAGGAGCAGCAAGAGCTTTTGGTCCTGGCCCCTTTGGGGTGGGAGGAATCCCTGGACGTCCGCCATTGCTGAGCCAGGATCCGACTGTAATCTGCAGGCCAGGCAGAGAGGTTGTATTGGACTTTGGGAGGCTGGAGAAAGAGGGAGCGGCAGCGCTTGTGGGTCTGTTAATGCGGTTGTGTGGCTACTTGAAGAGCAACAAGAGCTTTTGGTCCTGACCCTTTGGGGTGGGAGGAATCCCTGGATATTCGCAATTGCTGAGCAGGGGTACGACTCTGCTCAGCAGCCCAGGCAGAGAGATTGTATTGGAGTTTGGGAGGCTGCAGAAAGAGGGAGCGCTAGCGTTTGTGGGGCTGTGAATGGGGTTGCCTGGCTACTTGAAGAGCAGCAAGAGCTTTTGGTCCTGGCCCCTTTGGGGTGGGAGGAATCCCTGGATGTTCGCAATTGCTGAGCCGGTCTACGGCTCTGCTCAGCAGACCAGGCAGAGAGGTTGTATTGGACTTTGGGAGGCTGCAGAAAGAGGGAGCTGCAGCGTTTGTGGGTCTGTGAATGGGGTTGCGTGGGTAATTGAAGAGCAGCAAGAGCTTTTGGTCCTGGCCCCTTTGGGGTGGGAGGAATCCCTGGACGTTCGCAATTGCTGAGCCGGGTTTTGGCTCTGCTCAGCAGCCCAGGACGAGAGATTCTATTGGACTTTTAGAGGCTGCAGAAAGAGGGAGCGGCAGCATTTGTGGGGTTGTGAATGGGGTTTCCTGGCTACTTGAAGAGCAGCAAGAGCTTTTAGCCCTGGCCCCTTTGGGGTGGGAGGAATCCCTGGATGTCCACCATTGCTGAGCCAGGATCCGACTGTAATCTGCAGGCGAGGCAGAGAGGTTGTATTGGACTTTGGGAGGCTGGAGAAAGAGGGAGCGGCAGCGTTTGTGGGTCTGTGAATGGGTTGCTTGCCTAATTGAAGAGCAGCAAGAGCTTTTGGTCCTGGCCCCTTTGGGGTGGGAGGAATCCCTGGACATTCGCAATTGCTGAGCCGGTCTACGGCTCTGCTCAGCAGACCAGGCAGAGAGGTTGTATTGGACTTTGGGAGGCTGCAGAAAGAGGGAGCAGCACCGTTTGTGCGTCTGTGAATGGGGTTGCGTGGGTACTTGAAGAGCAGCAAGAGCTTTTGGTCCTGGCCCCTTTGGGGTGGGAGGAATCCCTGGACGTTCGCAATTGCTGAGCTGGGCTCCAGCTCTGATCAGCAGCCCAGGACGACAGATTCTATTGGACTTTGGAAGGCTGCAGAAAGAGGGAGCGGCAGCGTTTGTGGGTCTGTGAATGGGGTTGCGTGGCTACTTCAAGAGCAGCAAGAGCTTTTAGTCCTGGCACCTTTGGGGTGGGAGAAATCCCTGGACGTCCGCCATTGCTGAGCCAGGATCCGACTGTAATCTGCAGGCCAGGAAGAGAGGTTGTATTGGACTTTGGGAGGCTGCAGAAAGAGGGAGCGGCAGTGTTTGTGGGTCTGTGAATGGGGTTGCCTGGCTACTTGAAGAGCAGCAAGAGCTTTTGGTCCTGGCCCCTTTGGGGTGGGAGGAATCCCTGGATGTTCGCAATTGCTGAGCCGGTCTACGGCTGTGCTCAGCAGCCCAGGCAGAGAGGTTGTATTGGAGTTTGGGAGGCTGCAGAAAGAGGGAGCAGCAGCGTTTGTGGGTCTGTGAATGGGGTTGCGTGGCTACTGGAAGAGCAGCAAGAGCTTTTGGTCCTGGCCCCTTTGGGGTGGCAGGAATTCCTGGACGTTCGCAATTGCTGAGCCGGGCTACGGCTCGGCTCAGCAGCCCAGGCAGAGAGGATGTATTGGACTTTGGGAGGCTGCAGAAAGAGGGAGCAGCAGCGTTTGTGGGTCTGTGAATGGGGTTGCGTGGCTACTGGAAGAGCAGCAAGAGCTTTTGGTCCTGGCCCCTTTGGGGTGGGAGGAATCCCTGGACGTTCGCAATTGCTGAGCTGGGCTCCAGCTCTGATCAGCAGCCCAGGACGACAGATTCTATTGGACTTTGGAAGGCTGCAGAAAGAGGGAGCGGCAGCGTTTGTGGGTCTGTGAATGGGGTTGCGTGGCTACTTCAAGAGCAGCAAGAGCTTTTAGTCCTGGCACCTTTGGGGTGGGAGAAATCCCTGGACGTCCGCCATTGCTGAGCCAGGATCCGACTGTAATCTGCAGGCCAGGAAGAGAGGTTGTATTGGACTTTGGGAGGCTGCAGAAAGAGGGAGCGGCAGTGTTTGTGGGTCTGTGAATGGGGTTGCGTGGCTACTTGAAGAGCAGCAAGAGCTTTTGGTCCTGGCCCCTTTGGGGTGGGAGGAATCCCTGGATGTTCGCAATTGCTGAGCCGGTCTACGGCTCTGCTCAGCAGACCAGGCAGAGAGGTTGTATTGGACTTTGGGAGGCTGCAGAAAGAGGGAGCAGCACCGTTTCTGGGTCTGTGAATGGGGTTGCGTGGGTACTTGAAGAGCAGCAAGAGCTTTTGGTCCTGGCCCCTTTAGGGTGGGAGGAATCCCTGGACGTTCGCAATTGCTGAGCCGCGCTCTGGCTCTGCTCAGCAGCCCAGGACGAGAGATTGTATTGGACTTTTAGAGGCTGCAGAAAGAGGGAGCGGCAGCATTTGTGGGTTTGTGAATGGGGTTTCCTGGCTACTTGAAGAGCAGCAAGAGCTTTTAGCCCTGGCCCATTTGGGGCGGGAGAAATCCCTGGACGTCCGCCATTGCTGAGCCCAGCTCCGACTGTAATCTGCAGGCCAGGCAGAGAGGTTGTATTGGACTTTGGGAGGCTGCAGAAAGAGGGAGCGGCAGCGTTTGTGGGTCTGTGAATGGGTTGCTTGGCTACTTGAAGAGCAGCAAGATCTTTTGGTCCTGGCCCCTTTGGGGTGGGAGGAGTCCCTGGACATTCGCAATTGCTGAGCCGGGCTACGGCTCTGCTCAGCAGACCAGGCAGAGAGGTTGTATTGGACTTTGGGAGGCTGCAGAAAGAGGGAGCAGCAGCGTTTGTGGGTCTGTGAATGGGGTTGCGTGGCTACTTGAAGAGCAGCAAGAGCTTTTGGTCCTGGCCCCTTTGGGGTGGGAGGAATCCCTGGACGTTCGCAATTGCTGAGCCGGGCTACGGCTCGGCTCAGCAGCCCAGGCAGAGAGGATGTATTGGACTTTGGGAGGCTGGAGAAAGAGGGAGCGGCAGCGTTTGTGGGTCTGTGAATGGGGTTGCGTGGCTACTTCAAGAGCAGCAAGAGCTTTTGGTCCTGGCCCCTTTGGGGTGGGAGGAATCCCTGGATGTTCGCAATTGCTGAGCCGGGCTACGGCTCTGCTCATCAGCCCAGGCAGAGACATTGTATTGGAGTTTGGGAGGCTGCAGAAAGAGGGAGTGGCAGCGTTTGTGGGTCTGTGTATGGGGTTGCGTGGATACTTGAAGAGCAGCAAGAGCTTTTGGTGCTGGCCCCTTTGGGGTGGGAAGAATGCCTGGACGTTCTCCATTGCTGAGCCAGGATCCGACTGTAATCTGCAGGCCAGGCAGAGAGGTTGTATTGGACTTTGGGAGGCTGCAGAAAGAGGGAGCGGCAGCGTTTGTGGGTCTGTGAATGGGGTTGCGTGGCTACTTGCAGAGCAGCAAGAGCTTTTAGTCCTGGCACCTTTGGGGTGGGAGAAATCCCTGGACGTCCGCCATTGCTGAGCCAGGATCCGACTGTAATCTGCAGGCCAGGAAGAGAGGTTGTATTGGACTTTGGGAGGCTGGAGAAAGAGGGAGCGGCAGTGTTTGTGGGTCTGTGAATGGGGTTGCCTGGCTACATGAAGAGCAGCAAGAGCTTTTCATCCTGGCACCGTTGGGGTGGGAGGAATCCCTGGACGTTCGCAATTGCTGAGCCGGGCTACGGCTCTGCTCAGCAGCCCAGGCAGAGAGGATGTATTGGACTTTGGGAGGCTGCAGAAAGAGGGAGAGGCAGCGTTTGTGGGGCTGTGAATGGGGTTGCGTGGATACTTGAGGAGCAGCAAGAGCTTTTGGTCCTGGCCCCTTTGGGGTGGGAGGAATCCCTGGACGTCCGCCATTGCTGAGCCAGGATCCGACTGTAATCTGCAGGCCAGGCAGAGAGGTTGTATTGTACTTTGGGAGGCTGGAGAAAGAGGGAGCGGCAGCGCTTGTGGGTCTGTTAATGCGGTTGTGTGGCTACTTGAAGAGCAACAAGAGCTTTTGGTCCTGACCCTTTGGGGTGGGAGGAATCCCTGGATATTCGCAATTGCTGAGCAGGGGTACGACTCTGCTCAGCAGCCCAGGCAGAGAGATTGTATTGGAGTTTGGGAGGCTGCAGAAAGAGGGAGCGCTAGCGTTTGTGGGTCTGTGAATGGGGTTGCCTGGCTACTTGAAGAGCAGCAAGAGCTTTTGGTCCTGGCCCCTTTGGGGTGGGAGGAATCCCTGGATGTTCGCAATTGCTGAGCCGGTCTACGGCTCTGCTCAGCAGACCAGGCAGAGAGGTTGTATTGGACTTTGGGAGGCTGCAGAAAGAGGGAGCTGCAGCGTTTGTGGGTCTGTGAATGGGGTTGCGTGGGTAATTGAAGAGCAGCAAGAGCTTTTGGTCCTGGCCCCTTTGGGGTGGGAGGAATCCCTGGACGTTCGCAATTGCTGAGCCGGGTTTTGGCTCTGCTCAGCAGCCCAGGACGAGAGATTCTATTGGACTTTTAGAGGCTGCAGAAAGAGGGAGCGGCAGCATTTGTGGGGTTGTGAATGGGGTTTCCTGGCTACTTGAAGAGCAGCAAGAGCTTTTAGCCCTGGCCCCTTTGGGGTGGGAGGAATCCCTGGATGTCCACCATTGCTGAGCCAGGATCCGACTGTAATCTGCAGGCGAGGCAGAGAGGTTGTATTGGACTTTGGGAGGCTGGAGAAAGAGGGAGCGGCAGCGTTTGTGGTTGTGTGAATGGGTTGCTTGCCTAATTGAAGAGCAGCAAGAGCTTTTGGTCCTGGCCCCTTTGGGGTGGGAGGAATCCCTGGACATTCGCAATTGCTGAGCCGGTCTACGGCTCTGCTCAGCAGACCAGGCAGAGAGGTTGTATTGGACTTTGGGAGGCTGCAGAAAGAGGGAGCAGCACCGTTTGTGCGTCTGTGAATGGGGTTGCGTGGGTACTTGAAGAGCAGCAAGAGCTTTTGGTCCTGGCCCCTTTGGGGTGGGAGGAATCCCTGGACGTTCGCAATTGCTGAGCTGGGCTCCAGCTCTGATCAGCAGCCCAGGACGACAGATTCTATTGGACTTTGGAAGGCTGCAGAAAGAGGGAGCGGCAGCGTTTGTGGGTCTGTGAATGGGGTTGCGTGGCTACTTCAAGAGCAGCAAGAGCTTTTAGTCCTGGCACCTTTGGGGTGGGAGAAATCCCTGGACGTCCGCCATTGCTGAGCCAGGATCCGACTGTAATCTGCAGGCCAGGAAGAGAGGTTGTATTGGACTTTGGGAGGCTGCAGAAAGAGGGAGCGGCAGTGTTTGTGGGTCTGTGAATGGGGTTGCCTGGCTACTTGAAGAGCAGCAAGAGCTTTTGGTCCTGGCCCCTTTGGGGTGGGAGGAATCCCTGGACGTTCGCAATTGCTGAGCCGCGCTCTGGCTCTGCTCAGCAGCCCAGGACGAGAGATTCTATTGGACTTTTAGAGGCTGCAGAAAGAGGGAGCGGCAGCATTTGTGGGGTTGTGAATGGGGTTTCCTGGCTACTTGAAGAGCAGCAAGAGCTTTTAGCCCTGGCCCCTTTGGGGTGGGAGGAATCCCTGGACGTCCACCATTGCTGAGCCAGGATCCGACTGTAATCTGCAGGCGAGGCAGAGAGGTTGTATTGGACTTTGGGAGGCTGGAGAAAGAGGGAGCGGCAGCGTTTGTGGGTCTGTGAATGGGTTGCTTGGCTACTTGAAGAGCAGCAAGAGCTTTTGGTCCTGGCCCCTTTGGGGTGGGAGGAATCCCTGGACAGTCGCAATTGCTGAGCCGGTCTACAGCTCTGCTCAGCAGACCAGGCAGAGAGGTTGTATTGGACTTTGGGAGGCTGCAGAAAGAGGGAGCAGCACCGTTTGTGCGTCTGTGAATGGGGTTGCGTGGGTACTTGAAGAGCAGCAAGAGCTTTTGGTCCTGGCCCGTTTGGGGTGGGAGGAATCCCTGGACGTCCGCCATTGCTGAGCTGGGCTCCAGCTCTGATCAGCAGCCCAGGACGACAGATTCTATTGGACTTTGGAAGGCTGCAGAAAGAGGGAGCGGCAGCGTTTGTGGGTCTGTGAATGGGGTTGCGTGGCTACTTCAAGAGCAGCAAGAGCTTTTAATCCTGGCACCTTTGGGGTGGGAGAAATCCCTGGATGTCCGCCATTGCTGAGCCAGGATCCGACTGTAATCTGCAGGCCAGGAAGAGAGGTTGTATTGGACTTTGGGAGGCTGCAGAAAGAGGGAGCGGCAGTGTTTGTGGGTCTGTGAATGGGGTTGCGTGGCTACTTGAAGAGCAGCAAGAGCTTTTGGTCCTGGCCCCTTTGGGGTGGGAGGAATCCCTGGACATTCGCAAGTGCTGAGCCGGTCTACGGCTCTGCTCAGCAGACCAGGCAGAGAGGTTGTATTGGACTTTGGGAGGCTGCAGAAAGAGGGAGCAGCACCGTTTCTGGGTCTGTGAATGGGGTTGCGTGGGTACTTGAAGAGCAGCAAGAGCTTTTGGTCCTGGCCCCTTTAGGGTGGGAGGAATCCCTGGACGTTCGCAATTGCTGAGCCGCGCTCTGGCTCTGCTCAGCAGCCCAGGACGAGAGATTGTATTGGACTTTTAGAGGCTGCAGAAAGAGGGAGCGGCAGCATTTGTGGGTTTGTGAATGGGGTTTCCTGGCTACTTGAAGAGCAGCAAGAGCTTTTAGCCCTGGCCCATTTGGGGCGGGAGAAATCCCTGGACGTCCGCCATTGCTGAGCCCAGCTCCGACTGTAATCTGCAGGCCAGGCAGAGAGGTTGTATTGGACTTTGGGAGGCTGCAGAAAGAGGGAGCGGCAGCGTTTGTGGGTCTGTGAATGGGTTGCTTGGCTACTTGAAGAGCAGCAAGATCTTTTGGTCCTGGCCCCTTTGGGGTGGGAGGAGTCCCTGGACATTCGCAATTGCTGAGCCGGGCTACGGCTCTGCTCAGCAGACCAGGCAGAGAGGTTGTATTGGACTTTGGGAGGCTGCAGAAAGAGGGAGCAGCAGCGTTTGTGGGTCTGTGAATGGGGTTGCGTGGCTACTTGAAGAGCAGCAAGAGCTTTTGGTCCTGGCCCCTTTGGGGTGGGAGGAATCCCTGGACGTTCGCAATTGCTGAGCCGGGCTACGGCTCGGCTCAGCAGCCCAGGCAGAGAGGATGTATTGGACTTTGGGAGGCTGGAGAAAGAGGGAGCGGCAGCGTTTGTGGGTCTGTGAATGGGGTTGCGTGGCTACTTCAAGAGCAGCAAGAGCTTTTGGTCCTGGCCCCTTTGGGGTGGGAGGAATCCCTGGATGTTCGCAATTGCTGAGCCGGGCTACGGCTCTGCTCATCAGCCCAGGCAGAGACATTGTATTGGAGTTTGGGAGGCTGCAGAAAGAGGGAGTGGCAGCGTTTGTGGGTCTGTGTATGGGGTTGCGTGGATACTTGAAGAGCAGCAAGAGCTTTTGGTGCTGGCCCCTTTGGGGTGGGAAGAATGCCTGGACGTTCTCCATTGCTGAGCCAGGATCCGACTGTAATCTGCAGGCCAGGCAGAGAGGTTGTATTGGACTTTGGGAGGCTGCAGAAAGAGGGAGCGGCAGCGTTTGTGGGTCTGTGAATGGGGTTGCGTGGCTACTTGCAGAGCAGCAAGAGCTTTTAGTCCTGGCACCTTTGGGGTGGGAGAAATCCCTGGACGTCCGCCATTGCTGAGCCAGGATCCGACTGTAATCTGCAGGCCAGGAAGAGAGGTTGTATTGGACTTTGGGAGGCTGGAGAAAGAGGGAGCGGCAGTGTTTGTGGGTCTGTGAATGGGGTTGCCTGGCTACATGAAGAGCAGCAAGAGCTTTTCATCCTGGCACCGTTGGGGTGGGAGGAATCCCTGGACGTTCGCAATTGCTGAGCCGGGCTACGGCTCTGCTCAGCAGCCCAGGCAGAGAGGATGTATTGGACTTTGGGAGGCTGCAGAAAGAGGGAGAGGCAGCGTTTGTGCGTCTGTGAATGGGGTTGCGTGGGTACTTGAAGAGCAGCAAGAGCTTTTGGTCCTGGCCCCTTTGGGGTGGGAGGAATCCCTGGACGTTGGCAATTGCTGAGCTGGGCTCCAGCTCTGATCAGCAGCCCAGGACGACAGATTCTATTGGACTTTGGAAGGCTGCAGAAAGAGGGAGCGGCAGCGTTTGTGGGTCTGTGAATGGGGTTGCGTGGCTACTTCAAGAGCAGCAAGAGCTTTTAGTCCTGGCACCTTTGGGGTGGGAGAAATCCCTGGACGTCCGCCATTGCTGAGCCAGGATCCGACTGTAATCTGCAGGCCAGGAAGAGAGGTTGTATTGGACTTTGGGAGGCTGCAGAAAGAGGGAGCGGCAGTGTTTGTGGGTCTGTGAATGGGGTTGCCTGGCTACTTGAAGAGCAGCAAGAGCTTTTGGTCCTGGCCCCTTTGGGGTGGGAGGAATCCCTGGATGTTCGCAATTGCTGAGCCGGTCTACGGCTGTGCTCAGCAGCCCAGGCAGAGAGGATGTATTGGACTTTGGGAGGCTGCAGAAAGAGGGAGCAGCACCGTTTGTGGGTCTGTGAATGGGGTTGCCTGGCTACATGAAGAGCAGCAAGAGCTTTTGGTCCTGGCCCCTTTGGGGTGGGAGGAATCCCTGGACGTTCGCAATTGTTGAGCCGGGTTTTGGCTCTGCTCAGCAGCCCAGGACGAGAGATTTTATTGGACTTTTAGAGGCTGCAGAAAGAGGGAGCGGCAGCATTTGTGGGTTTGTGAATGGGGTTTCCTGGCTACTTGAAGAGCAGCAAGAGCTTTTAGCCCTGGCCCATTTGGGGCGGGAGAAATCCCTGGACGTCCGCCATTGCTGAGCCCAGCTCCGACTGTAATCTGCAGGCCAGGCAGAGAGGTTGTATTGGACTTTGGGAGGCTGCAGAAAGAGGGAGCGGCAGCGTTTGTGGGTCTGTGAATGGGTTGCTTGGCTACTTGAAGAGCAGCAAGATCTTTTGGTCCTGGCCCCTTTGGGGTGGGAGGAGTCCCTGGACATTCGCAATTGCTGAGCCGGGCTACGGCTCTGCTCAGCAGACCAGGCAGAGAGGTTGTATTGGACTTTGGGAGGCTGCAGAAAGAGGGAGCAGCAGCGTTTGTGGGTCTGTGAATGGGGTTGCGTGGCTACTGGAAGAGCAGCAAGAGCTTTTGGTCCTGGCCCCTTTGGGGTGGCAGGAATTCCTGGACGTTCGCAATTGCTGAGCCGGGCTACGGCTCGGCTCAGCAGCCCAGGCAGAGAGGATGTATTGGACTTTGGGAGGCTGCAGAAAGAGGGAGCAGCAGCGTTTGTGGGTCTGTGAATGGGGTTGCGTGGCTACTTCAAAAGCAGCAAGAGCTTTTGGTCCTGGCCCCTTTGGGGTGGGAGGAATCCCTGGATGTTCGCAATTGCTGAGCCGGTCTACGGCTGTGCTCAGCAGCCCAGGCAGAGAGGATGTATTGGACTTTGGGAGGCTGCAGAAAGAGGGAGCAGCACCGTTTGTGGGTCTGTGAATGGGGTTGCCTGGCTACATGAAGAGCAGCAAGAGCTTTTGGTCCTGGCCCCTTTGGGGTGGGAGGAATCCCTGGACGTTCGCAATTGTTGAGCCGGGTTTTGGCTCTGCTCAGCAGCCCAGGACGAGAGATTTTATTGGACTTTTAGAGGCTGCAGAAAGAGGGAGCGGCAGCATTTGTGGGTTTGTGAATGGGGTTTCCTGGCTACTTGAAGAGCAGCAAGAGCTTTTAGCCCTGGCCCATTTGGGGCGGGAGAAATCCCTGGACGTCCGCCATTGCTGAGCCCAGCTCCGACTGTAATCTGCAGGCCAGGCAGAGAGGTTGTATTGGACTTTGGGAGGCTGCAGAAAGAGGGAGCGGCAGCGTTTGTGGGTCTGTGAATGGGTTGCTTGGCTACTTGAAGAGCAGCAAGATCTTTTGGTCCTGGCCCCTTTGGGGTGGGAGGAGTCCCTGGACATTCGCAATTGCTGAGCCGGGCTACGGCTCTGCTCAGCAGACCAGGCAGAGAGGTTGTATTGGACTTTGGGAGGCTGCAGAAAGAGGGAGCAGCAGCGTTTGTGGGTCTGTGAATGGGGTTGCGTGGCTACTGGAAGAGCAGCAAGAGCTTTTGGTCCTGGCCCCTTTGGGGTGGCAGGAATTCCTGGACGTTCGCAATTGCTGAGCCGGGCTACGGCTCGGCTCAGCAGCCCAGGCAGAGAGGATGTATTGGACTTTGGGAGGCTGCAGAAAGAGGGAGCAGCAGCGTTTGTGGGTCTGTGAATGGGGTTGCGTGGCTACTTCAAAAGCAGCAAGAGCTTTTGGTCCTGGCCCCTTTGGGGTGGGAGGAATCCCTGGATGTTCGCAATTGCTGAGCCGGGCTACGGCTCTGCTCATCAGCCCAGGCAGAGAGATTGTATTGGAGTTTGGGAGGCTGCAGAAAGAGGGAGCGGCAGCGTTTGTGGGTCTGTGAATGGGGTTGCGTGGATACTTGAAGAGCAGCAAGAGCTTTTGGTGCTGGCCCCTTTGGAGTGGGAAGAATGCCTGGACGTCCTCCATTGCTGAGCCAGGATCCGACTGTAATCTGCAGGCCAGGCAGAGAGGTTGTATTGGACTTTGGGAGGCTGCAGAAAGAGGGAGCGGCAGCGTTTGTGGGTCTGTGAATGGGGTTGCCTAACTACATGAAGAGCAGCAAGAGCTTTTGGTCCTGGCCCCTTTAGGGTGGGAGGAATCCCTGGACGTTTGCAATTGCTGAGACGGGCACCGGCTGTACCAGCAGCCCAGGCAGAGAGGTTGTATTGGACTTTGGGAGGCTGCAGAAAGAGGGAGTGGCAGCGTTTGTGGGTCTGTTAATGCGGTTGCGTGGCTACTTGAAGAGCAGCAAGAGCTTTTGGTGCTGGCCCCTTTGGGGTGGGAGGAATCCCTGGATGTTCGCAATTGCTGAGCCGGGCTACGGCTCTGCTCAGCAGCCCAGGCAGAGAGGTTGTATTGGACTTTGGGAGGCTGCAGAAAGAGGGAGAGGCAGCGTTTGTGGGCCTGTGAATGGGGTTGCGTGGATACCTGAAGAGCAGCAAGAGCTTTTGGTCCTGGCCCCTTTGGGGTGGGAGGAATCCCTGGACGTCCGCCATTGCTGAGCCAGGATCCGACTGTAATCTGCAGGCGAGGCAGAGAGGTTGTATTGGACTTTGGGAGGCTGGAGAAAGAGGGAGCGGCAGCGTTTGTGGGTCTGTGAATGGGGTTGCATGGCTACTTGAAGAGCAGCAAGAGCTTTTAGTCCTGGCCCCTTTGGGGTGGGAGAAATCCCTGGACGTCCGCCATTGCTGAGCCAGGATCCGACTGTAATCTGCAGGCCAGGCAGAGAGGTTGTATTGGACTTTGGGAGGCTGGAGAAAGAGGGAGCGGCAGTGTTTGTGGGTCTGTGAATGGGGTTGCCTGGCTACTTGAAGAGCAGCAAGAGCTTTTGGTCCTGGCCCCTTTGGGGTGGGCGGAATCCCTGGATGTTCGCAATTGCTGAGCCGGTCTACGGCTCTGCTCAGCAGCCCAGGCAGAGAGGTTGTATTGGACTTTGGGAGGCTGCAGAAAGAGGGAGCAGCACCGTTTGTGGGTCTGTGAATGGGGTTGCCTGGCTACATGAAGAGCAGCAAGAGCTTTTGGTCCTGGCCCCTTTGGGGTGGGAGGAATCCCTGGACGTTCGCAATTGTTGAGCCGGGTTTTGGCTCTGCTCAGCAGCCCAGGACGAGAGATTGTATTGGACTTTTAGAGGCTGCAGAAAGAGGGAGTGGCAGCATTTGTGGGTTTGTGAATGGGGTTTCCTGGCTACTTGAAGAGCAGCAAGAGCTTTTAGCCCTGGCCCATTTGGGGCGGGAGAAATCCCTGGACGTCCGCCATTGCTGAGCCCAGCTCCGACTGTAATCTGCAGGCCAGGCAGAGAGGTTGTATTGGACTTTGGGAGGCTGGAGAAAGAGGGAGCGGCAGCACTTGTGGGTCTGTTAATGCGGTTGTGTGGCTACTTGAAGAGCAACAACAGCTTTTGGTCCTGACCCTTTGGGGTGGGAGGAATCCCTGGATATTCGCAATTGCTGAGCAGGGGTACGGCTCTGCTCAGCAGCCCAGGCAGAGAGATTGTATTGGAGTTTGGGAGGCTGCAGAAAGAGGGAGCGGCAGCGTTTGGGGGGCTGTGAATGGGGTTGCCTGGCTACTTGAAGAGCAGCAAGAGCTTTTGGTCCTGGCCCCTTTGGGGTGGGAGGAATCCCTGGATGTTCGCAATTGCTGAGCCGGTCTACGGCTCTGCTCAGCAGCCCAGGCAGAGAGGTTGTATTGGACTTTGGGAGGCTGCAGAAAGAGGCAGCGCTAGCGTTTGTGGGTCTGTGAATGGGGTTGCGTGGGTACTTGAAGAGCAGCAAGAGCTTTTGGTCCTGGCCCCTTTGGGGTGGGAGGAATCTCTGGACGTTCGCAATTGCTGAGCCGGGTTTTGGCTCTGCTCAGCAGCCCAGGACGAGAGATTCTATTGGACTTTTAGAGGCTGCAGAAAGAGGGAGCGGCAGCATTTGTGGGGTTGTGAATGGGGTTTCCTGGCTACTTGAAGAGCAGCAAGAGCTTTTAGCCCTGGCCCCTTTGGGGTGGGAGGAATCCCTGGACGTCCGCCATTGCTGAGCCAGGATCCGACTGTAATCTGCAGGCCAGGCAGAGAGGTTGTATTGGACTTTGGGAGGCTGGAGAAAGAGGGAGCGGCAGCGTTTGTGGGTCTGTGAATGGGTTGCTTGGCTACTTGAAGAGCAGCAAGAGCTTTTGGTCCTGGCCCCTTTGGGGTGGGAGGAATCCCTGGACAGTCGCAATTGCTGAGCCGGGTTTTGGCTCTGCTCAGCAGCCCAGGACGAGAGATTCTATTGGACTTTTAGAGGCTGCAGAAAGAGGGAGCGGCAGCGTTTGTGGGTCTGTGTATGGGGTTGCGTGGATACTTGAAGAGCAGCAAGAGCTTTTGGTGCTGGCCCCTTTGGGGTGGGAGGAATCCCTGGACGTCCGCCATTGCTGAGCCAGGATCCGACTGTAATCTGCAGGCCAGGCAGAGAGGTTGTCTTGGACTTTGGGAGGCTGCAGAAAGAGGGAGCGGCAGCATTTGTGGGGCTGTGAATAGGGTTGCCTGGCTACATGAAGAGCAGCAAGAGCTTTTGGTCCTGGCCCCTTTGGGGTGGGAGGAATCCCTGGACATTAGCAATTGCTGAGCCAGGCTCTGGCTCTGCTCAGCAGCCCAGGACGAGACATTCTATTGGACTTTTAGAGGCTGCAGAAAGAGGGAGCGGCAGCGTTTGTGGGTCTGTGAATGGGGTTGCGTGGCTACTTGAAGAGCAGCAAGAGCTTTTAGTCCTGGCTCCTTTGGGGCAGGAGAAATCCCTGGACGTCCGCCATTGCTGAGCCAGGATCCGACTGTAATCTGCAGCCCAGGCAGAGAGGTTGTATTAGACTTTGGGATGCTGCAGAAAGAGGGAGCGGCAGCCTTTGTGCGTCTGTGAATGGGGTTGCGTGGATACTGGAAGAGCAGCAAGAGCTTTTGGTCCTGGCCCCTTTGGGGTGGGAGGAATCCCTGGACGTTTGCAATTGCTGAGACGGGCACCGGCTGTACCAGCAGCCCAGGCAGAGAGGTTGTATTGGACTTTGGGAGGCTGCAGAAAGAGGGAGGGGCAGCGTTGGTGCGTCTGTGAATGGGGTTGCGTGCATACTGGAAGAGCAGCAAGAGCTTTTGGTGCTGGCCCCTTTGGGGTGGGAGGAATCCCTGGACGTTCGCAATTGCTGAGCTGGGCTCCAGCTATCATCAGAAGCCCAGGCAGAGAGGTTGTATTGGACTTTGGGAGGCTGCAGAAAGAGGGAGCGGCAGCGTTTGTGGGTCTGTGAATGGGGTTGCGTGGCTACTTGAAGAGCAGCAAGAGCTTTTAGTCCTGGCACCTTTGGGGTGGGAGGAATCCCTGGACGTTTGAAATTGCTGAGCCAGGATCCGACTGTAATCTGCAGGCCAGGCAGAGAGGTTTTATTGGACTTTGGGAGGCTGCAGAAAGAGGGAGCGCTAGCGTTTGTGGGTCTGTGAATGGGGTTGCGTGGCTACTTGAAGAGCAGCAAGAGCTTTTGGTCCTGGCCCCTTTGGGGTGGGAGGAATCCCTGGATGTTCGCCATTGCTGAGCCGGGCTACGGCTCTGCTCATCAGCCCAGGCAGAGAGATTGTATTGGAGTTTGGGAGGCTGGAGAAAGAGGGAGCGGCAGCGTTTGTGGGGCTGTGAATGGGGTTGCGTGGATACTGGAAGAGCAGCAAGAGCTTTTAGTCCTGGCAACTTTGGGGTGGGAGGAATCCCTGGACGTCCGCCATTGCTGAGCCAGGATCCGACTGTAATCTGCAGGCCAGGCAGAGAGGTTGTATTGGACTTTGGGAGGCTGGAGAAAGAGGGAGCGGCAGCGTTTGTGGGGCTGTGAATAGGGTTGCCTGGCTACTTGAAGAGCAGCAAGAGCTTTTGGTCCTGGCCCCTTTGGGGTGGGAGGAATCCCTGGACATTAGCAATTGCTGAGCCAGGCTCTGGCTCTGCTCAGCAGCCCAGGACGAGATATTTTATTGGACTTTTAGATGCTGCAGAAAGAGGGAGCGGCAGCGTTTGTGGGTCTGTGAATGGGGTTGCGTGGATACTTGAAGAGCAGCAAGAGCTT
This sequence comes from Platalea minor, assembly GCA_037975005.1. Classification (NCBI taxonomy): domain Eukaryota; kingdom Metazoa; phylum Chordata; class Aves; order Pelecaniformes; family Threskiornithidae; genus Platalea; species Platalea minor. The sequence continues at coordinate 126,821 of JBBPFK010000057.1, read as the reverse complement.
TTGGTCCTGGCCCCTTTGGGGTGGGAGAAATCCCTGGACGTCCGCCATTGCTGAGCCAGGATCCGACTGTAATCTGCAGGCCAGGCAGAGAGGTTGTCTTGGACTTTGGGAGGCTGCAGAAAGAGGGAGCGGCAGCGTTTGTGGGTCTGTGAATTGGGTTGCCTGGCTACTTGAAGAGCAGCAAGAGCTTTTGGTCCTGGCCCCTTTGGGGTGGGAGGAGTCCCTGGACATTCGCAATTGCTGAGCCGCGCTCTGGCTCTGCTCAGCAGCCCAGGACGAGACATTCTATTGGACTTTTAGAGGCTGCAGAAAGAGGGAGCGGCAGCGTTTGTGGGTCTGTGAATGGGGTTGCGTGGCTACTTGAAGAGCAGCAAGAGCTTTTAGTCCTGGCTCCTTTGGGGCAGGAGAAATCCCTGGACGTCCGCCATTGCTGAGCCAGGATCCGACTGTAATCTGCAGGCGAGGCAGAGAGGTTGTATTGGACTTTGGGAGGCTGCAGAAAAAGGGAGCGGCAGCCTTTGTGCGTCTGTGAAAGGGGTTGCGTGGATACTGGAAGAGCAGCAAGAGCTTTTGGTCCTGGCCCCTTTGGGGTGGGAGGAATCCCTGGACGTTCTCAATTGCTGAGCTGGGCTCCAGCTCTGATCAGCAGCCCAGGACGACAGATTCTATTGGACTTTGGAAGGCTGCAAAAAGAGGGAGTGGCAGCGTTTGTGGGTCTGTTAATGCGGTTGTGTGGCTACTTGAAGAGCAGCAAGAGCTTTTGGTGCTGGCCCCTTTGGGGTGGGAGGAATCCCTGGATGTTCGCAATTGCTGAGCCGGGCTACGGCTCTGCTCAGCAGCCCAGGCAGAGAGGTTGTATTGGACTTTGGGAGGCTGCAGAAAGAGGGAGCGGCAGCGTTTGTGGGGCTGTGAATGGGGTTGCGTGGATACTTGAGGAGCAGCAAGAGCTTTTGGTCCTGGCCCCTTTGGGGTGGGAGGAATCCCTGGACGTCCGCCATTGCTGAGCCAGGATCCGACTGTAATCTGCAGGCGAGGCAGAGAGGTTGTATTGGACTTTGGGAGGCTGGAGAAAGAGGGAGCGGCAGCGTTTGTGGGGCTGTGAATGGGTTGCCTGGCTACTTGAAGAGCAGCAAGAGCTTTTGGTCCTGGCCCCTTTGGGGTGGGAGGAGTCCCTGGACATTCGCAATTGCTGAGCCGGGCTACGGCTCTGCTCAGCAGCCCAGACAGAGAGATTTTATTGGAGTTTGGGAGGCTGGAGAAAGAGGGAGCGGCAGCGTTTGTGGGGCTGTGAATGGGGTTGCGTGGATACTGGAAGAGCAGCAAGAGCTTTTAGTCCTGGCACCTTTGGGGTGGGAGGAATCCCTGGACGTCCGCCATTGCTGAGCCAGGATCCGACTGTAATCTGCAGTCGAGGCAGAGAGGTTGTATTGCACTTTGGGAGGCTGGAGAAAGAGGGAGCGGCAGCGTTTGTGGGGCTGTGAATGGGTTGCTTGGCTACTTGAAGAGCAGCAAGAGCTTTTGGTCCTGGCCTCTTTGGGGTGGGAGGAATCCCTGGACATTCGCAATTGCTGAGCCGCGCTCGGGCTCTGCTCAGGAGCCCAGGCAGAGAGGTTGTATTGGAGTTTGGGATGCTGCAGAAAGAGGGAGCGGCAGCGTTTGTGCGTCTGTGAATGGGGTTGCGTCGATACTGGAAGAGCAGCAAGAGCTTTTGGTCCTGGCCCCTTTGGGGTGGGAGGAATCCCTGGACATTCGCAATTGCTCAGCTGGGCTCCAGGTCTGATCAGCAGCCCAGGACGAGAGATTCTATTGGACTTTGGGAGGCTGGAGAAAGAGGGATCGGCAGCGTTTGTGGGGCTGTGAATGGGGTTGCGTGGCTACTTGAAGAGCAGCAAGAGCTTTTAGTCCTGGCCCCTTTGGGGTGGGAGAAATCCCTGGACGTCCGCCATTGCTGAGTCAGGATCCGACTGTAATCTGCAGGCCAGGAAGAGAGGTTGTATTGGACTTTGGGAGGCTGGAGAAAGAGGGAGCGGCAGCGTTTGTGGGGCTGTGAATGGGGTTGCGTGGCTACTTGAAGAGCAGCAAGAGCTTTTGGTCCTGGCCCCTTTAGGGTGGGAGGAATCCCTGGACGTTTGCAATTGCTGAGAAGGGCTACGGCTCTGCTCAGCAGCCCAGGCAGAGAGATTTTATTGGAGTTTGGGAGACTGCAGAAAGAGGGAGCGGCAGCGTTTGTGGGGCTGTGAATGGGGTTGCGTGCATACTGGAAGAGCAGCAAGAGCTTTTAGTCCTTGCCCCTTTAGGGTGGGAGGAATCCCTGGACGTTCGCAATTGCTGAGCCGCGCTCTGGCTCTGCTGAACAGCCCTGGCTGAGCAGATTTTATTGGACACTGGGTGGCTGAAGAAAGAAGGAGCTGCAGTGTTTCTGGGGCTGTGAATGGGGTTGCGTGGATACTTGAGGAGCAGCAAGAGATTTTGGTCCTGACCCTTTGGGGTGGGAGGAATCCCTGGATATTCGCAATTGCTGAGCTGGGCTCCGGCTGTACTCAGCTGACCAGGCAGAGAGGTTTTATTGGACTTTGGGAGGCTGCAGAAAGAGGGAGCGCTAGCGTTTGTGGGGCTGTGAATAGGGTTGCCTGGCTACATGAAGAGCAGCAAGAGCTTTTGTTCCTGGCCCCTTTGGGGTGGGAGGAATCCCTGGACGTTTGCAATTGCTGAGCCGGGCTACGGCTCTGCTCATCAGCCCAGGCAGAGAGGTTGTATTGGACTTTGGGAGGCTGGAGAAAGAGGGAGCGGCAGCCTTTGTGCGTCTGTGAATGGGGTTGCGTGGATACTGGAAGAGCAGCAACAGCTTTTGGTCCTGGCCCCTTTGGGGTGGGAGGAATCCCTGGACGTTCTCAATTGCTGAGCTGGGCTCCAGCTCTGATCAGCAGCCCAGGACGACAGATTCTATTGGACTTTGGAAGGCTGCAGAAAGAGGGAGTGGCAGCGTTTGTGGGTCTGTTAATGCGGTTGTGTGGCTACGTGAAGAGCAGCAAGAGCTTTTGGTGCTGGCCCCTTTGGGGTGGGAGGAATCCCTGGACATTCGCAATTGCTGAGCCGGGCTACGGCTCTGCTCAGCAGCCCAGACAGAGGGATTTTATTGGACTTTGGGAGGCGAGAGAAAGAGGGAGCGGCAGCGTTTGTGGGGCTGTGAATGGGGTTGCGTGGATACTGGAAGAGCAGCAAGAGCTTTTGGTGCTGGCACCTTTGGGGTGGGAGGAATCCCTGGACGTCCGCCATTGCTGAGCCAGGATCCGACTGTAATCTGCAGGCCAGGCAGAGAGGTTGTATTGGACTTTGGGAGGCTGCAGAAAGAGGGAGCGGCAGCGTTTGTGGGGCTGTGAATAGGGTTGCCTGGCTACTTGAAGAGCAGCAAGAGCTTTTGGTCCTGGCCCCTTTGGGGTGGGAGGAATCCCTGGACATTAGCAATTGCTGAGCCAGGCTCTGGCTCTGCTCAGCAGCCCAGGACGAGATATTTTATTGGACTTTTAGATGCTGCAGAAAGAGGGAGCGGCAGCGTTTCTGGGTCTGTGAATGGGGTTGCGTGGCTACTTGAAGAGCAGCAAGAGCTTTTGGTCCTGGCCCCTTTGGGGTGGGAGAAATCCCTGGACGTCCGCCATTGCTGAGCCAGGATCCGACTGTAATCTGCAGGCCAGGCAGAGAGGTTGTATTGGACTTTGGGAGGCTGCAGAAAGAGGGAGCGGCAGCGTTTGTGGGTCTGTGAATTGGGTTGCCTGGCTACTTGAAGAGCAGCAAGAGCTTTTGGTCCTGGCCCCTTTGGGGTGGGAGGAGTCCCTGGACATTCGCAATTGCTGAGCCACGCTCTGGCTCTGCTCAGCAGCCCAGGACGAGATATTCTATTGGACTTTTAGAGGCTGCAGAAAGAGGGAGCGGCAGCGTTTGTGGGTCTGTGAATGGGGTTGCGTGGCTACTTGAAGAGCAGCAAGAGCTTTTAGTCCTGGCTCCTTTGGGGCAGGAGAAAGCCCTGGACGTCCGCCATTGCTGAGCCAGGATCCGACTGTAATCTGCAGGCGAGGCAGAGAGGTTGTATTGTACTTTGGGAGGCTGCAGAAAAAGGGAGCGGCAGCCTTTGTGCGTCTGTGAAAGGGGTTGCGTGGATACTGGAAGAGCAGCAAGAGCTTTTGGTCCTGGCCCCTTTGGGGTGGGAGGAATCCCTGGACGTTCTCAATTGCTGAGCTGGGCTCCAGCTCTGATCAGCAGCCCAGGACGACAGATTCTATTGGACTTTGGAAGGCTGCAGAAAGAGGGAGTGGCAGCGTTTGTGGGTCTGTTAATGCGGTTGTGTGGCTACTTGAAGAGTAGCAAGAGCTTTTGGTGCTGGCCCCTTTGGGGTGGGAGGAATCCCTGGATGTTCGCAATTGCTGAGCCGGGCTACGGCTCTGCTCAGCAGCCCAGGCATAGAGGATGTATTGGACTTTGGGAGGCTGCAGAAAGAGGGAGCGGCAGCGTTTGTGGGGCTGTGAATGGGGTTGCGTGGATACTTGAGGAGCAGCAAGAGCTTTTGGTCCTGGCCCCTTTGGGGTGGGAGGAATCCCTGGACGTCCGCCATTGCTGAGCCAGGATCCGACTGTAATCTGCAGGCGAGGCAGAGAGGTTGTATTGGACTTTGGGAGGCTGGAGAAAGAGGGAGCGGCAGCATTTGTGGGGCTGTGAATGGGTTGCCTGGCTACTTGAAGAGCAGCAAGAGCTTTTGGTCCTGGCCCCTTTGGGGTGGGAGGAATCCCTGGACATTCGCAATTGCTGAGCCGGGCTACGGCTCTGCTCAGCAGCCCAGACAGAGAGATTTTATTGGAGTTTGGGAGGCTGGAGAAAGAGGGAGCGGCAGCGTTTGTGGGGCTGTGAATGGGGTTGCGTGGATACTGGAAGAGCAGCAAGAGCTTTTAGTCCTGGCACCTTTGGGGTGGGAGAAATCCCTGGACGTCCGCCATTGCTGAGTCAGGATTCGACTGTAATCTGCAGGCCAGGAAGAGAGGTTGTATTGGACTTTGGGAGGCTGGAGAAAGAGGGAGCGGCAGCGTTTGTGGGGCTGTGAATGGGGTTGCGTGGCTACTTGAAGAGCAGCAAGAGCTTTTGGTCCTGGCCCCTTTAGGGTGGGAGGAATCCCTGGACGTTCGCAATTGCTGAGACGGGCTACGGCTCTGCTCAGCAGCCCAGGCAGAGAGATTTTATTGGAGTTTGGGAGACTGCAGAAAGAGGGAGCGGCAGCGTTTGTGGGGCTGTGAATGGGGTTGCGTGCATACTGGAAGAGCAGCAAGAGCTTTTAGTCCTTGCCCCTTTAGGGTGGGAGGAATCCCTGGACGTTCGCAATTGCTGAGCCGGGCTACGGCTCTGCTCAGCAGCCCAGGCATAGAGGATGTATTGGACTTTGGGAGGCTGCAGAAAGAGGGAGCGGCAGCGTTTGTGGGGCTGTGAATGGGGTTGCGTGGATACTTGAGGAGCAGCAAGAGCTTTTGGTCCTGGCCCCTTTGGGGTGGGAGGAATCCCTGGACGTCCGCCATTGCTGAGCCAGGATCCGACTGTAATCTGCAGGCGAGGCAGAGAGGTTGTATTGGACTTTGGGAGGCTGGAGAAAGAGGGAGCGGCAGCGTTTGTGGGGCTGTGAATGGGTTGCCTGGCTACTTGAAGAGCAGCAAGAGCTTTTGGTCCTGGCCCCTTTGGGGTGGGAGGAGTCCCTGGACATTCGCAATTGCTGAGCCGGGCTACGGCTCTGCTCAGCAGCCCAGACAGAGAGATTTTATTGGAGTTTGGGAGGCTGGAGAAAGAGGGAGCGGCAGCGTTTGTGGGGCTGTGAATGGGGTTGCGTGGATACTGGAAGAGCAGCAAGAGCTTTTAGTCCTGGCACCTTTGGGGTGGGAGGAATCCCTGGACGTCCGCCATTGCTGAGCCAGGATCCGACTGTAATCTGCAGTCGAGGCAGAGAGGTTGTATTGCACTTTGGGAGGCTGGAGAAAGAGGGAGCGGCAGCGTTTGTGGGGCTGTGAATGGGTTGCTTGGCTACTTGAAGAGCAGCAAGAGCTTTTGGTCCTGGCCTCTTTGGGGTGGGAGGAATCCCTGGACATTCGCAATTGCTGAGCCGCGCTCGGGCTCTGCTCAGGAGCCCAGGCAGAGAGGTTGTATTGGAGTTTGGGATGCTGCAGAAAGAGGGAGCGGCAGCGTTTGTGCGTCTGTGAATGGGGTTGCGTCGATACTGGAAGAGCAGCAAGAGCTTTTGGTCCTGGCCCCTTTGGGGTGGGAGGAATCCCTGGACATTCGCAATTGCTCAGCTGGGCTCCAGGTCTGATCAGCAGCCCAGGACGAGAGATTCTATTGGACTTTGGGAGGCTGGAGAAAGAGGGATCGGCAGCGTTTGTGGGGCTGTGAATGGGGTTGCGTGGCTACTTGAAGAGCAGCAAGAGCTTTTAGTCCTGGCCCCTTTGGGGTGGGAGAAATCCCTGGACGTCCGCCATTGCTGAGTCAGGATCCGACTGTAATCTGCAGGCCAGGAAGAGAGGTTGTATTGGACTTTGGGAGGCTGGAGAAAGAGGGAGCGGCAGCGTTTGTGGGGCTGTGAATGGGGTTGCGTGGCTACTTGAAGAGCAGCAAGAGCTTTTGGTCCTGGCCCCTTTAGGGTGGGAGGAATCCCTGGACGTTTGCAATTGCTGAGACGGGCTACGGCTCTGCTCAGCAGCCCAGGCAGAGAGATTTTATTGGAGTTTGGGAGACTGCAGAAAGAGGGAGCGGCAGCGTTTGTGGGGCTGTGAATGGGGTTGCGTGCATACTGGAAGAGCAGCAAGAGCTTTTAGTCCTTGCCCCTTTAGGGTGGGAGGAATCCCTGGACGTTCGCAATTGCTGAGCCGCGCTCTGGCTCTGCTGAACAGCCCTGGCTGAGCAGATTTTATTGGACACTGGGTGGCTGAAGAAAGAAGGAGCTGCAGTGTTTCTGGGGCTGTGAATGGGGTTGCGTGGATACTTGAGGAGCAGCAAGAGATTTTGGTCCTGACCCTTTGGGGTGGGAGGAATCCCTGGATATTCGCAATTGCTGAGCTGGGCTCCGGCTGTACTCAGCTGACCAGGCAGAGAGGTTTTATTGGACTTTGGGAGGCTGCAGAAAGAGGGAGCGCTAGCGTTTGTGGGGCAGTGAATAGGGTTGCCTGGCTACATGAAGAGCAGCAAGAGCTTTTGTTCCTGGCCCCTTTGGGGTGGGAGGAATCCCTGGACGTTTGCAATTGCTGAGCCGGGCTACGGCTCTGCTCAGCAGCCCAGGCAGAGAGGTTGTATTGGACTTTGGGAGGCTGGAGAAAGAGGGAGCGGCAGCCTTTGTGCGTCTGTGAATGGGGTTGCGTGGATACTGGAAGAGCAGCAACAGCTTTTGGTCCTGGCCCCTTTGGGGTGGGAGGAATCCCTGGACGTTCTCAATTGCTGAGCTGGGCTCCAGCTCTGATCAGCAGCCCAGGACGACAGATTCTATTGGACTTTGGAAGGCTGCAGAAAGAGGGAGTGGCAGCGTTTGTGGGTCTGTTAATGCGGTTGTGTGGCTACGTGAAGAGCAGCAAGAGCTTTTGGTGCTGGCCCCTTTGGGGTGGGAGGAATCCCTGGATGTTCGCAATTGCTGAGCCGGGCTACGGCTCTGCTCAGCAGCCCAGGCATAGAGGATGTATTGGACTTTGGGAGGCGAGAGAAAGAGGGAGCGGCAGCGTTTGTGGGGCTGTGAATGGGGTTGCGTGGCTACTTGAAGAGCAGCAAGAGCTTTTAGTCCTGGCCCCTTTGGGGTGGGAGGAGTCCCTGGACATTCGCAATTGCTGAACCGGGCTACGGCTCTGCTCAGCAGCCCAGACAGAGAGATTTTATTGGACTTTGGGAGGCTGGAGAAAGAGGGAGCGGCAGCGTTTGTGGGGCTGTGAATGGGGTTGCGTGGATACTGGAAGAGCAGCAAGAGCTTTTAGTCCTGGCCCCTTTAGGGTGGGAGGAATCCCTGGACGTTCGCAATTGCTGAGCCGCGCTCAGGCTCTGCTCAGCAGCCCTGGCTGAGTAGATTTTATTGGACACTGGGTGGCTGAAGAAAGAAGGAGCTGCAGTGTTTCTGGGGCTGTGAATGGGGTTGCGTGGATACTTGAGGAGCAGCAAGAGATTTTGGTCCTGGCCCCTTTGGGGTGGGAGGAATCCCTGGACGTTCGTAACTGCTGAGCTGGGTTACGGCTCTGCTCGGCAGCCCAGGCAGAGAGGTTGTATTGGACTTTGGGAGGCTGCAGAAAGAGGGAGCGCTAGCGTTTGTGGGGCTGTGAATAGGGTTGCCTGGCTACATGAAGAGCAGCAAGAGCTTTTGGTCCTGGCCCCTTTGGGGTGGGAGGAATCCCTGGACGTTTGCAATTGCTGAGACGGGCACCGGCTGTACCAGCAGCCCAGGCAGAGAGGTTGTATTGGACTTTGGGAGGCTGCAGAAAGAGGGAGGGGCAGCGTTGCTGCGTCTGTGAATGGGGTTGCGTCGATACTGGAAGAGCAGCAAGAGCTTTTGGTGCTGGCCCCTTTGGGGTGGGAGGAATCCCTGGACGTTCGCAATTGCTGAGCCGGGCTCCAGCTCTCATCAGCAGCCCAGGCAGAGAGATTCTATTGGACTTTGGGAGGCTGGAGAAAGAGGGAGCGGCAGCGTTTGTGGGTCTGTGAATGGGGTTGCATGGCTACTTGAAGAGCAGCAAGAGCTTTTAGTCCTGGCACCTTTGGGGTGGGAGGAATCCCTGGACGTTTGAAATTGCTGAGCCAGGATCCGACTGTAATCTGCAGGCCAGGCAGAGAGGTTTTATTGGACTTTGGGAGGCTGCAGAAAGAGGGAGCGCTAGCGTTTGTGGGTCTGTGAATGGGGTTGCGTGGCTACTTGAAGAGCAGCAAGAGCTTTTGGTCCTGGCCCCTTTGGGGTGGGAGGAATCCCTGGATGTTCGCAATTGCTGAGCCGGGCTACGGCTCTGCTCATCAGCCCAGGCAGAGAGATTGTATTGGAGTTTGGGAGGCTGCAGAAAGAGGGAGCGGCAGCGTTTGTGGGTCTGTGAATGGGGTTGCGTGGATACTGGAAGAGCAGCAAGAGCTTTTAGTCCTGGCACCTTTGGGGTGGGAGGAATCCCTGGACGTCCGCCATTGCTGAGCCAGGATCCGACTGTAATCTGCAGGCCAGGCAGAGAGGTTGTATTGGAGTTTGGGAGGCTGCAGAAAGAGGGAGCGGCAGCGTTTGTGGGGCTGTGAATAGGGTTGCCTGGCTACTTGAAGAGCAGCAAGAGCTTTTGGTCCTGGCCCCTTTGGGGTGGGAGGAATCCCTGGACATTCGCAATTGCTGAGCTGGGCTCCAGCTCTGCTCAGCGGCCCAGGCAGAGAGGTTGTATTGGAGTTTGGGAGGCTGGAGAAAGAGGGAGCGCCAGCGTTGGTGTGGCTGTGAATGGGGTTGCCTGGCTACTTGAAGAGCAGCAAGATCCTTTGGTCCTGGCCCCTTTGGGGTGGGAGGAATCCCTGGACATTCGCAATTGCTGAACCGGGCTACGGCTCTGCTCAGCAGCCCAGGCAGAGAGGTTGTATTGGACTTTGGGAGGCTGCAGAAAGAGGGAGCGGCAGCGTTTGTGGGTCTGTGAATGGGGTTTCCTGGCTACTTGAAGAGCAGCAAGAGCTTTTTGTCCTGGCACCTTTGGGGTGGGAGGAATCCCTGGATGTTCGCAATTGCTGAGCTGGGCTCCAGCTCTGCTCAGCAGCCCAGGCAGAGAGGTTGTATTGGACTTTGGGAGGCTGCAGAAAGAGGGAGCGGCATCGTTTGTGGGGCTGTGAATGGGGTTGCCTGGCTACTTGAAGAGCAGCAAGAGCTTTTGGTCCTGGCCCCTTTGGGGTGGGAGGAATCCCTGGACATTCGCAATTGCTGACCTGGGCTCCAGCTCTGCTCAGCGGCCCAGGCAGAGAGGTTGTATTGGAGTTTGGGAGGCTGGAGAAAGAGGGAGCGCCAGCGTTGGTGTGGCTGTGAATGGGGTTGCCTGGCTACTTGAAGAGCAGCAAGATCCTTTGGTCCTGGCCCCTTTGGGGTGGGAGGAATCCCTGGACATTCGCAATTGCTGAACCGGGCTCCGTCTGCTCAGCAGCCCAGGCAGAGAGGTTGTATTGGACTTTGGGAGGCTGCAGAAAGAGGGAGCGGCAGCGTTTGTGGGTCTGTGAATGGGGTTGCCTGGCTACTTGAAGAGCAGCAAGAGCTTTTAGTCCTGGCCCCTTTGGGGTGGGAGAAATCCCTGGACGTTCGCAATTGCTGAGCCAGGATCCGACTGTAATCTGCAGGCCAGGCAGAGAGGTTGTATTGGAGTTTGGTAGGCTGCAGAAAGAGGGAGCGGCAGCGTTTGTGGGTCTGTGAATGGGGTTGCGTGGCTACTTGAAGAGCAGCAAGAGCTTTTGGTCCTGGCCCCTTTGGGGTGGGAGGAATCCCTGGATATTCACAATTGCTAAGCTGGGCTCCGGCTGTACTCAGCAGCCCAGGCAGAGAGGTTGTATTGGAGTTTGGGAGGCTGCAGAAAGAGGGAGCGCCTGGGTTGCTGTGGCTGTGAATGGGGTTGCGTGGCTACTTGAAGAGCAGCAAGAGCTTTTGGTCCTGGCCCCTTTGGGGTGGGAGGAATCCCTGGACATTCGCAATTGCTGAGCAGGGGTACGGCTCTACTCAGCAGCCCAGGCAGAGAGGTTGTCTTGGACTTTGGGAGGCTGCAGAAAGAGGGAGCGGCAGCGTTTGTGATGCTGTGAATGGGGTTGCCTGGGTACTTAAAGAGCAGCAAGAGCTTTTGGTCCTGGCCCCTTTGGGGTGGGAGGAATCCCTGGATATTCGCAATTGCTAAGCTGGGCTCCGGCTGTAATCTGCAGGCCAGGCAGAGAGGTTGTATTGGACTTTTGGAGGCTGCAGAAAGAGGGAGCGGCAGCGTCTGTGGGTCTGTGAATGGGGTTGCGTGGATACTTGAAGAGCAGCAAGAGCTTTTAGTCCTGGCCCCTTTGGGGTGGGAGAAATCCCTGGACGTTCGCAATTGCTGAGCCAGGATCCGACTGTAATCTGCAGGCCAGGCAGAGAGGTTGTATTGGAGTTTGGGAGGGTGGAGAAAGAGGGAGCGGCAGCGTTTGTGGGTCTGTGAATGGGGTTGCGTGGCTACTTGAAGAGCAGCAAGAGCTTTTGGTCCTGGCCCCTTTGGGGTGGGAGGAATCCCTGGATATTCACAATTGCTAAGCTGGGCTCCGGCTGTACTCAGCAGCCCAGGCAGAGAGGTTGTATTGGAGTTTGGGAGGCTGCAGAAAGAGGGAGCGCCTGGGTTGCTGTGGCTGTGAATGGGGTTGCGTGGCTACTTGAAGAGCAGCAAGAGCTTTTGGTCCTGGCCCCTTTGGGGTGGGAGGAATCCCTGGATATTCACAATTGCTAAGCTGGGCTCCGGCTGTACTCAGCAGCCCAGGCAGAGAGGTTGTATTGGAGTTTGGGAGGCTGCAGAAAGAGGGAGCGCCTGGGTTGCTGTGGCTGTGAATGGGGTTGCGTGGCTACTTGAAGAGCAGCAAGAGCTTTTGGTCCTGGCCCCTTTGGGGTGGGAGGAATCCCTGGACATTCGCAATTGCTGAGCAGGGGTACGGCTCTACTCAGCAGCCCAGGCAGAGAGGTTGTCTTGGACTTTGGGAGGCTGCAGAAAGAGGGAGCGGCAGCGTTTGTGATGCTGTGAATGGGGTTGCCTGGGTACTTAAAGAGCAGCAAGAGCTTTTGGTCCTGGCCCCTTTGGGGTGGGAGGAATCCCTGGACGTTCGCAATTGCTGAGCCGGACTCCGGCTATGCTCAGCAGCCCAGGCAGATTGGTTGTATTGGACTTTGGTAGGCTGCAGAAAGAGGGAGCGGCAGCGTTTGTGGGTCTGTGAATGGGGTTTCCTGGCTACATGAAGAGCAGCAAGAGCTTTTGGTCCTGGCCTCTTTGGGGTGGGAGGAATCCCTGGACGTTCGCAATTGCTGAGCCGGGCTCTGGCTTTGCTCAGCAGCCCAGGCAGAGAGATTTCATTGGAGTTTGGGAGGCTGCAGAAAGAGGGAGCGGCAGCGTTTGTGGGTCTGTGAATGGGGTTGCCTGGCTACTTGAAGAGCAGCAAGAGCTTTTGGTCCTGGCCCCTTTGGGGTGGGAGAAATCCCTGGACGTTCGCAATTGCTGAGCCAGGATCCGACTCTAATCTGCAGGCCAGGCAGAGAGGTTGTATTGGACTTTGGGAGGCTGCAGAAAGAGGGATCGGCAGCGTTTGTGGGGCTGTGAATGGGGTTGCCTGGCTACTTGAAGAGCAGCAAGAGCTTTTGGTCCTGGCCCCTTTGGGGTGGGAGGAATCCCTGGACATTCGCAATTGCTGAGCTGGGCTCCAGCTCTGCTCAGCGGCCCAGGCAGAGAGGTTGTATTGGAGTTAGGGAGGCTGGAGAAAGAGGGAGCGCCAGCGTTGGTGTGGCTGTGAATGGGGTTGCCTGGCTACTTGAAGAGCAGCAAGAGCTTTTGGTCCTGGCCCCTTTGGGGTGGGAGGAATCCCTGGACATTCGCAATTGCTGAACCGGGCTCCGTCTGCTCAGCAGCCCAGGCAGAGAGGTTGTATTGGACTTTGGGAGGCTGGAGAAAGAGGGAGCGGCATCGTTTGTGGGGCTGTGAATGGGGTTGCCTGGCTACTTGAAGAGCAGCAAGAGCTTTTGGTCCTGGCCCCTTTGGGGTGGGAGGAATCCCTGGACATTCGCAATTGCTGACCTGGGCTCCAGCTCTGCTCAGCGGCCCAGGCAGAGAGGTTGTATTGGAGTTTGGGAGGCTGGAGAAAGAGGGAGCGCCAGCGTTGGTGTGGCTGTGAATGGGGTTGCCTGGCTACTTGAAGAGCAGCAAGATCCTTTGGTCCTGGCCCCTTTGGGGTGGGAGGAATCCCTGGACATTCGCAATTGCTGAACCGGGCTCCGTCTGCTCAGCAGCCCAGGCAGAGAGGTTGTATTGGACTTTGGGAGGCTGCAGAAAGAGGGAGCGGCAGCGTTTGTGGGTCTGTGAATGGGGTTGCCTGGCTACTTGAAGAGCAGCAAGAGCTTTTAGTCCTGGCCCCTTTGGGGTGGGAGAAATCCCTGGACGTTCGCAATTGCTGAGCCAGGATCCGACTGTAATCTGCAGGCCAGGCAGAGAGGTTGTATTGGAGTTTGGTAGGCTGCAGAAAGAGGGAGCGGCAGCGTTTGTGGGTCTGTGAATGGGGTTGCGTGGCTACTTGAAGAGCAGCAAGAGCTTTTGGTCCTGGCCCCTTTGGGGTGGGAGGAATCCCTGGATATTCACAATTGCTAAGCTGGGCTCCGGCTGTACTCAGCAGCCCAGGCAGAGAGGTTGTATTGGAGTTTGGGAGGCTGCAGAAAGAGGGAGCGCCTGGGTTGCTGTGGCTGTGAATGGGGTTGCGTGGCTACTTGAAGAGCAGCAAGAGCTTTTGGTCCTGGCCCCTTTGGGGTGGGAGGAATCCCTGGACATTCGCAATTGCTGAGCAGGGGTACGGCTCTACTCAGCAGCCCAGGCAGAGAGGTTGTCTTGGACTTTGGGAGGCTGCAGAAAGAGGGAGCGGCAGCGTTTGTGATGCTGTGAATGGGGTTGCCTGGGTACTTAAAGAGCAGCAAGAGCTTTTGGTCCTGGCCCCTTTGGGGTGGGAGGAATCCCTGGATATTCGCAATTGCTAAGCTGGGCTCCGGCTGTAATCTGCAGGCCAGGCAGAGAGGTTGTATTGGACTTTTGGAGGCTGCAGAAAGAGGGAGCGGCAGCGTCTGTGGGTCTGTGAATGGGGTTGCGTGGATACTTGAAGAGCAGCAAGAGCTTTTAGTCCTGGCCCCTTTGGGGTGGGAGAAATCCCTGGACGTTCGCAATTGCTGAGCCAGGATCCGACTGTAATCTGCAGGCCAGGCAGAGAGGTTGTATTGGAGTTTGGGAGGGTGGAGAAAGAGGGAGCGGCAGCGTTTGTGGGTCTGTGAATGGGGTTGCGTGGCTACTTGAAGAGCAGCAAGAGCTTTTGGTCCTGGCCCCTTTGGGGTGGGAGGAATCCCTGGATATTCACAATTGCTAAGCTGGGCTCCGGCTGTACTCAGCAGCCCAGGCAGAGAGGTTGTATTGGAGTTTGGGAGGCTGCAGAAAGAGGGAGCGCCTGGGTTGCTGTGGCTGTGAATGGGGTTGCGTGGCTACTTGAAGAGCAGCAAGAGCTTTTGGTCCTGGCCCCTTTGGGGTGGGAGGAATCCCTGGATATTCACAATTGCTAAGCTGGGCTCCGGCTGTACTCAGCAGCCCAGGCAGAGAGGTTGTATTGGAGTTTGGGAGGCTGCAGAAAGAGGGAGCGCCTGGGTTGCTGTGGCTGTGAATGGGGTTGCGTGGCTACTTGAAGAGCAGCAAGAGCTTTTGGTCCTGGCCCCTTTGGGGTGGGAGGAATCCCTGGACATTCGCAATTGCTGAGCAGGGGTACGGCTCTACTCAGCAGCCCAGGCAGAGAGGTTGTCTTGGACTTTGGGAGGCTGCAGAAAGAGGGAGCGGCAGCGTTTGTGATGCTGTGAATGGGGTTGCCTGGGTACTTAAAGAGCAGCAAGAGCTTTTGGTCCTGGCCCCTTTGGGGTGGGAGGAATCCCTGGACGTTCGCAATTGCTGAGCCGGACTCCGGCTATGCTCAGCAGCCCAGGCAGATTGGTTGTATTGGACTTTGGTAGGCTGCAGAAAGAGGGAGCGGCAGCGTTTGTGGGTCTGTGAATGGGGTTTCCTGGCTACATGAAGAGCAGCAAGAGCTTTTGGTCCTGGCCTCTTTGGGGTGGGAGGAATCCCTGGACGTTCGCAATTGCTGAGCCGGGCTCTGGCTTTGCTCAGCAGCCCAGGCAGAGAGATTTCATTGGAGTTTGGGAGGCTGCAGAAAGAGGGAGCGGCAGCGTTTGTGGGTCTGTGAATGGGGTTGCCTGGCTACTTGAAGAGCAGCAAGAGCTTTTGGTCCTGGCCCCTTTGGGGTGGGAGAAATCCCTGGACGTTCGCAATTGCTGAGCCAGGATCCGACTCTAATCTGCAGGCCAGGCAGAGAGGTTGTATTGGACTTTGGGAGGCTGCAGAAAGAGGGATCGGCAGCGTTTGTGGGGCTGTGAATGGGGTTGCCTGGCTACTTGAAGAGCAGCAAGAGCTTTTGGTCCTGGCCCCTTTGGGGTGGGAGGAATCCCTGGACATTCGCAATTGCTGAGCTGGGCTCCAGCTCTGCTCAGCGGCCCAGGCAGAGAGGTTGTATTGGAGTTAGGGAGGCTGGAGAAAGAGGGAGCGCCAGCGTTGGTGTGGCTGTGAATGGGGTTGCCTGGCTACTTGAAGAGCAGCAAGAGCTTTTGGTCCTGGCCCCTTTGGGGTGGGAGGAATCCCTGGACATTCGCAATTGCTGAACCGGGCTCCGTCTGCTCAGCAGCCCAGGCAGAGAGGTTGTATTGGACTTTGGGAGGCTGCAGAAAGAGGGAGCGGCAGCGTTTGTGGGGCTGTGAATGGGGTTGCCTGGCTACTTGAAGAGCAGCAAGAGCTTTTAGTCCTGGCCCCTTTGGGGTGGGAGAAATCCCTGGACGTCCGCCATTGCTGAGCCAGGATCCGACTGTAATCTGCAGGCCAGGCAGAGAGGTTGTATTGGAGTTTGGGAGGGTGGAGAAAGAGGGAGCTGCAGTGTTTGTGGGTCTGTGAATGGGGTTGCGTGGATACTTGAAGAGCAGCAAGAGCTTTTGGTCCTGGCACCGTTGGGGTGGGAGGAATCCCTGGACATTCGCAATTGCTGAGCCGGGCTCTGGCTCTGCTCAGCAGCCCAGGCAGAGAGGTTGTATTGGACTTTGGGAGGCTGCAGAAAGAGGGAGCGCCTGTGTTGCCGTGGCTGTGAATGGGGTTGCGTGGCTAATTGAAGAGCAGCAAGAGCTTTTGGTCCTGGCACCTTTGGGGTGGGAGAAATCCCTGGACGTTTGAAATTGCTGAGCCGGGCTCCAGCTCTACTCAGCAGTCCAGGCAGAGAGGTTGTATTGGACTTTTGGAGGCTGCAGAAAGAGGGAGCGCCAGCATTTGTGCGTCTGTGAATGGGGTTGCGTGGCTACTTGAAGAGCAGCAAGACCTTTTGGTGCTGGCCCCTTTGGGGTGGGAGGAATCCCTGGACGTTCGCAATTGCTAAGATGGGCTACGGCTGTACTCAGCAGCCCAGGCAGAGAGGTTGTATTGGACTTTGGGAGTCTGCAGAAAGAGGGAGCGGCAGCGTTTGTGGGTCTGTGAATAGGGTTTCCTGGCTACATGAAGAGCAGCAAGATCCTTTGGTGCTGGCCCCTTTGGGGTGGGAGGAATCCCTGGACGTTCTCCATTGCTGAGCCAGGATCCGACTCTAATCTGCAGGCCAGGCAGAGAGGTTGTATTGGACTTTGGGAGGCTGCAGAAAGAGGGAGCGGCATCGTTTGTGGGTCTGTGAATGGGGTTGCGTGGCTACTTGAAGAGCAGCAAGAGCTTTTGGTCCTGGCCCCTTTGGGGTGGGAGGAATCCCTGGATATTCGCAATTGCATAGCTGGGCTCCGGCTGTACTCAGCAGACCAGGCAGAGAGGTTGTATTGGACTTTGGGAGGCTGCAGAAAGAGGGAGCGCTAGCGTTTGTGGGGCTGTGAATGGGGTTGCGTGGCTACTTGAAGAGCAGCAAGATCTTTTGGTGCTGGCCCCTTTGGGGTGGGAGGAATCCCTGGACGTTCGCAATTGCTGAGCCAGGATCCAACTGTAATCTGCAGGCCAGGCAGAGAGGTTGTATTGGAGTTTGGGAGGCTGCAGAAAGAGGGAGCGGCAGCGTTTGTGGGGCTGTTAATGCGGTTGTGTGGCTACTTGAAGAGCAGCAAGAGCTTTTGGTCCTGGCCCCTTTAGGGTGGGAGGAATCCCTGGACGTTCGCAATTGCTGAGCCGCGCTCTGGCTCTGCTCAGCAGCCCTGGCTGAGCAGATTTTACTGGACACTGGGTGGCTGAAGAAAGAAGGAGCTGCAGTGTTTCTGGGGCTGTGAATGGGGTTGCGTGGATACTTGAGGAGCAGCAAGAGCTTTTGGTCCTGACCCTTTGGGGTGGGAGGAATCCCTGGATATTCGCAATTGCTGAGCTGGGCTCCGGCTGTACTCAGCTGACCAGGCAGAGAGGTTGTATTGGACTTTGGGAGGCTGCAGAAAGAGGGAGCGGCAGCGTTTGTGGGGCTGTGAATGGGGTTGCCTGGCTACTTGAAGAGCAGCAAGAGCTTTTTGTCCTGGCACCTTTGGGGTGGGAGGAATCCCTGGACGTTCGTAATTGCTGAGCCGCGCTCTGGCTCTGCTCAGCAGACCAGGCAGAGAGGTTGTACTGGAGTTTCGGAAGCTGTAGAAAGAGGGAGCGGCAGTGTTTGTGGGTCTGTGAATGGGGTTGCGTGGCTACTTGAAGAGCAGCAAGAGCTTTTGGTCCTGGCCCCTTTGGGGTGGGAGGAATCCCTGGACATTCGCAATTGCTGAGCCGGGCTCCAGCTCTACTCAGCAGCCCAGGCAGAGAGGTTGTATTGGACTTTGGGAGGCTGCAGAAAGAGGGAGCGGCATCGTTTGTGGGTCTGTGAATGGGGTTGCGTGGATACTTGAAGAGCAGCAAGAGCTTTTGGTCCTGGCCCCTTTGGGGTGGGAGGAATCCCTGGACATTCGCAATTGCTGAGCCGGGCTACGGCTCTGCTCAGCAGCCCAGGCAGAGAGGTTGTATTGGACTTTGGGAGGCTGCAGAAAGAGGGAGCGCCTGTGTTGCCGTGGCTGTGAATGGGGTTGCGTGGCTAATTGAAGAGCAGCAAGAGCTTTTGGTCCTGGCACCTTTGGGGTGGGAGAAATCCCTGGACGTTTGAAATTGCTGAGCCGGGCTCCAGCTCTACTCAGCAGTCCAGGCAGAGAGGTTGTATTGGACTTTGGGAGGCTGCAGAAAGAGGGAGCGGCAGCGTCTGTGAGTCTGTGAATGGGGTTGCGTGGCTAATTGAAGAGCAGCAAGAGCTTTTCATCCTGGCCCCTTTGGGGTGGGAGGAATCCCTGGACATTCGCAATTGCTGAGCCGGGCTACGGCTCTGCTCAGCAGCCCAGGCAGAGAGGTTGTATTGCACTTTGGGAGGCTGCAGAAAGAGGGACTGGCAGCGTTTGTGGGGCTGTGAATGGGGTTGCCTGGCTACATTAAGAGCAGCAAGAGCTTTTGGTCCAGGCCCCTTTGGGGTGGGAGGAATCCCTGGACATTCGCAATTGCTGAGCCAGGATCCGACTGTAATCTGCAGGCCAGGCAGAGAGGTTGTATTGGACTTTTGGAGGCTGCAGAAAGAGGGAGCGCCAGCATTTGTGAGTCTGTGAATGGGGTTGCCTGGCTACTTGAAGAGCAGCAAGAGCTTTTGGTCCTGGCCCCTTTGGGGTGGGAGGAATCCCTGGACGTTCGCAATTGCTAAGATGGGCTACGGCTGTACTCAGCAGCCCAGGCAGAGAGGTTGTATTGGACTTTGGGAGGCTGCAGAAAGAGGGAGCGGCAGCGTTTGTGGGTCTGTGAATGGGGTTGCCTGGCTACATGAAGAGCAGCAAGATCCTTTGGTCCTGGCCCCTTTGGGGTGGGAGGAATCCCTGGACGTTCACAATTGCTGAGCCAGGATCCGACTGTAATCTGCAGGCCAGGCAGAGAGGTTGTATTGGACTTTGGGAGGCTGCAGAAAGAGGGAGCGGCAGCGTTTGTGGGTCTGTGAATGGCGTTGCCTGGCTACTTGAAGAGCAGCAAGAGCTTTTTGTCCTGGCACCTTTGGGGTGGGAGGAATCCCTGGACGTTCGTAATTGCTGAGCCGCGCTCTGGCTCTGCTCAGCAGACCAGGCAGAGAGGTTGTACTGGAGTTTCGGAAGCTGTAGAAAGAGGGAGCGGCAGTGTTTGTGGGTCTGTGAATGGGGTTGCGTGGCTACTTGAAGAGCAGCAAGAGCTTTTGGTCCTGGCACCTTTGGGGTGGGAGGAATCCCTGGACAGTCGCAATTGCTGATCCAGGCTCCGGCTCTGCTCAGCAGCCCAGGCAGAGAGGTTGTCTTGGACTTCGGGAGGCTGCAGAAAGAGGGAGCGGCAGCGTTTGTGGGTCTGTGAATGGGGTTGCCTGGCTACTTGAAGAGCAGCAAGAGCTTTTGGTCCTGGCCCCTTTGGGGTGGGAGGAATCCCTGTACGTTCGAAATTGCTGAGACGGGCACCGGCTGTACCAGCAGCCCAGGCAGAGAGGTTGTATTGGACTTTGGGAGGCTGCAGAAAGAGGGAGCGGCAGCGTTTGTGATGCTGTGAATGGGGTTGCGTGGCTTCTTGAAGAGCAGCAAAATCCTTTGGTCCTGGCCCCTTTAGGGTGGGAGGAATCCCTGGATGTTCGCAATTGCTGAGCCGGGCTACGGCTCTGCTCAGCAGCCCAGGCAGAGAGGTTGTATTGGAGTTTGGGAGGCTGCAGAAAGAGGGAGCGCCAGCGTTTGTGGGGCTGTGAATGGGGTTGCCTGGCTACATGAAGAGCAGCAAGAGCTTTTGGTGCTGGCCCCTTTGGGGTGGGAGGAATCCCTGGACGTCCGCCTTTGCTGAGCCAGGATCCGGCTATACTCAGCAGCCCAGGCAGAGAGGTTGTATTGGACTTTGGGAGGCTGGAGAAGGAGGGAGCGGCAGCGTTTGTGGGGCTGTGAATGGGGTTGCCTGGCTACTTGAAGAGCAGCAAGATCCTTTGGTGCTGGCCCCTTTGGGGTGGGAGGAATCCCTGGACGTTCGCAATTGCTGAGCCGGGCTACGGCTCTGCTCAGCAGCCCAGGCAGAGAGGTTGTATTGGACTTTTGGAGGCTGGAGAAAGAGGGAGCAGCAGAGTTTGTGGGTCTGTGAATGGGGTTGCGTGGATACTTGAAGAGCAGCAAGAGCTTTTGGTCCTGGCCCCTTTGGGGTGGGAGGAATCCCTGGATATTCGCAATTGCTGAGCTGGGCTCCGGCTGTACTCAGCAGCCCAGGCAGAGAGGTTGTATTGGACTTTGGGAGGCTGCAGAAAGAGGGAGCGCCAGCGTTGGTGTGGCTGTGAATGGGGTTGCCTGGCTACATGAAGAGCAGCAAGAGCTTTTGGTCCTGGCCCCTTTGGGGTGGGAGGAATCCCTGGACGTTTGAAATTGCTGAGACGGGCACCGGCTGTACCAGCAGCCCAGGCAGAGAGGTTGTATTGGACTTTGGGAGGCTGCAGAAAGAGGGAGCGGCAGCGTTTGTGATGCTGTGAATGGGGTTGCGTGGCTACTTGAAGAGCAGCAAGATCCTTTGGTCCTGGCCCCTTTGGGGTGGGAGGAATCCCTGGACGTTCGCAATTGCTGAGCCGGGCTACGGCTCTGCTCAGCAGCCCAGGCAGAGATGTTGTATTGCACTTTGGGAGGCTGCAGAAAGAGGGAGCGGCAGCGTTTGTGGGTCTGTGAATGGGGTTGCCTGGCTACATGAAGAGCAGCAAGAGCTTTTGGTCCTGGCCCCTTTGGGGTGGGAGGAATCCCTGGACGTTCGCAATTGCTGAGCCGGGCTCCGGCTCTGCTCAGCAGCCCAGGACGAGAGATTCTATTGGACTTTTAGAGGCTGCAGAAAGAGGGAGCGGCAGTGTTTGTGGGTCTGTGAATGGGGTTGCCTGGCTACTTGAAGAGCAGCAAGACCTTTTGGTGCTGGCCCCTTTGGGGTGGGAGGAATCCCTGTACGTTCGAAATTGCTGAGACGGGCACCGGCTGTACCAGCAGCCCAGGCAGAGAGGTTGTATTGGACTTTGGGAGGCTGCAGAAAGAGGGAGCGGCAGCGTTTGTGATGCTGTGAATGGGGTTGCGTGGCTACTTGAAGAGCAGCAAGATCCTTTGGTCCTGGCCCCTTTAGGGTGGGAGGAATCCCTGGATGTTCGCAATTGCTGAGCCGGGCTACGGCTCTGCTCAGCAGCCCAGGCAGAGAGGTTGTATTGCACTTTGGGAGGCTGCAGAAAGAGGGAGCGCCAGCGTTTGGGGGGCTGTGAATGGGGTTGCGTGGCTACATGAAGAGCAGCAAGAGTTTTTGGTCCTGGCCCCTTTGGGGTGGGAGGAGTCCCTGGATGTTCGCAATTGCTGAGCTGCGCTCTGGCTCTGCTCAGCAGCCCAGGCAGAGAGGTTGTATTGGACTTTGGGAGGCTGCAGAAAGAGGGAGCGGCAGCGTTTGTGGGGCTGTGAATGGGGTTGCGTGGATACTTGAGGAGCAGCAAGAGCTTTTGGTCCTGGCCCCTTTGGGGTGGGAGGAATCCCTGGACGTTGGCAATTGCTGAGCCGGGCTACAGCTCTGCTCAGCAGCCCAGGCAGAGAGGTTGTATTGGACTTTGGGAGGCTGCAGAAAGAGGGAGCGCCAGCGTTTGTGGGGCTGTGAATGGGGTTGCCTGGCTACATGAAGAGCAGCAAGAGCTTTTGGTCCTGGCCCCTTTGGGGTGGGAGGAATCCCTGGACATTCGCAATTGCTGAGCCGGGCTCCAGCTCTGCTCAGCAGCCCAGGCAGAGAGGTTGTATTGGACTTTGGGAGGCTGCAGAAAGAGGGAGCGCCAGCGTTGGTGTGGCTGTGAATGGGGTTGCCTGGCTACTTGAAGAGCAGCAAGAGCTTTTGGTCCTGGCCCCTTTGGGGTGGGAGGAATCCCTGGACGTTCACAATTGCTGAGCCAGGATCCGACTGTAATCTGCAGGCCAGGAAGAGAGGTTGTATTGGACTTTGGGAGGCTGCAGAAAGAGGGAGCGGCATCGTTTGTGGGTCTGTGAATGGGGTTGCGTGGCTACTTGAAGAGCAGCAAGAGCTTTTGGTCCTGGCCCCTTTGGGGTGGGAGGAATCCCTGGATATTCGCAATTGCTAAGCTGGGCTCCGGCTGTACTCAGCATCCCAGGCAGACAGGATGTATTAGACTTTGAGAGGCTGCAGAAAGAGGGATCGCCTGGGTTTCTGTGGTTGTGAATGGGGTTGCGTGGCTACTTGAAGAGCAGCAAGAGCTTTTGGTCCTGGCCCCTTTAGGGTGGGAGGAATCCCTGGATATTCGCAATTGCTGAGCTGGGCTTCGGCTGTAGTCAGCACACCAGGCAGAGAGGTTGTATTGGACTTTGGGAGGCTGCAGAAAGAGGGAGCGCTAGCGTTTGTGGGGCTGTGAATGGGTTGCGTGGCTACTTGAAGAGCAGCAAGAGCTTTTGGTCCTGGCCCCTTTGGGGTGGGAGGAATCCCTGGACATTCGCAATTGCTGAGCCGGGCTACGGCTCTGCTCAGCAGCCCAGGCAGAGAGGTTGTATTGCACTTTGGGAGGCTGCAGAAAGAGGGAGCGCCAGCGTTTGTGGGGCTGTGAATGGGGTTGCCTGGCTACATGAAGAGCAGCAAGAGCTTTTGGTGCTGGCCCCTTTGGGGTGGGAGGAATCCCTGGACAGTCACAATTGCTGAGCTGGGCTCCAGGTCTGCTCAGCAGCCCAGGCAGAGAGGTTGTATTGGACTTTGGGAGGCTGCAGAAAGAGGGAGCGCCAGCGTTGTTGTGGCTGTGAATGGGGTTGCGTGGCTACTTGAAGAGCAGCAAGAGCTTTTGGTCCTGGCCCCTTTGGGGTGGGAGGAATCCCTGGACGTTTGAAATTGCTGAGCCAGGATCCGACTGTAATCTGCAGGCCAGGAAGAGAGGTTGTATTGGAGTTTGGGAGGCTGCAGAAAGAGGGAGCGGCAGCGTTTGTGGGGCTGTGAATGGGGTTGCCTGGCTCCTTGAAGAGCAGCAAGAGCTTTTGGTCCTGGCCCCTTTGGGGTGGGAGGAATCCCTGGATATTCGCAATTGCTAAGCTGGGCTCCGGCTCTACTCAGCAGCCCAGGCAGAGAGGTTGTATTGGACTTTGGGAGGCTGCAGAAAGAGGGAGCGCCTGGGTTGATGTGGCTGTGAATGGGGTTGCGTGGTTAATTGAAGAGCAGCAAGATCTTTTGGTCCTGGCACCTTTGGGGTGGGAGGAATCCCTGGACGTCCGCAATTGCTGAGCCGGGCTCCAGCTCTACTCAGCAGCCCAGGCAGAGAGGTTGTATTGGAGTTTGGGAGGCTGCAGAAAGAGGCAGCGGCAGCATCTGTGGGTCTGTGAATGGGGTTGCGTGGCTACTTGAAGAGCAGCAAGAGCTTTTGGTCCTGGCCCCTTTGGGGTGGGAGGAATCCCTGGACGTTCGTAATTGCTGAGCCGGGCTCCAGCTCTACTCAGCAGCCCAGGCAGAGAGGTTGTATTGGACTTTGGGAGGCTGCAGAAAGAGGGAGCGGCATCGTTTGTGGGTCTGTGAATGGGGTTGCCTGGCTACTTGAAGAGCAGCAAGAGCTTTTGGTCCTGGCCCCTTTGGGGTGGGAGGAATCCCTGGATATTCGCAATTGCTGAGCCTGGCTCCGGCTCTGCTCAGCAGCCCAGGCAGAGAGGTTGTATTGGACTTTGGGAGGCTGCAGAAAGAGGGAGCGGCATCGTTTGTGGGTGTGTGAATGGGGTTGCGTGGCTAATTGAGGAGCAGCAAGAGCTTTTGGTCCTGGCCCCTTTGGGGTGGGAGGAATCCCTGGATATTCGCAATTGCTAAGCTGGGCTCCGGCTCTACTCAGCAGCCCAGGCAGAGAGGTTGTATTGGACTTTGGGAGGCTGCAGAAAGAGGGAGCGGCATCGTTTGTGCGTCTGTCAATGGGGTTGCCTGGCTATATGAAGAGCAGCAAGAGCTTTTGGTCCTGGCCCCTTTGGGGTGGTAGGAATCCCTGGATATTCGCAATTGCTAAGCTGGGCTACGGCTTTACTCAGCAGCCCAGGCAGAGAGATTGTATTGGACTTTGGGAGGCTGCAGAAAGAGGGAGCGCCTGGGTTGCTGTGGCTGTGAATGGGGTTGCCTGGCTACATGAAGAGCAGCAAGAGCTTTTGGTCCTGGCCCCTTTGGGGTGGGAGGAATCCCTGGACGTTCGCAATTGCTGAGCCGGGCTCCAGCTCTACTCAGCAGCCCAGGCAGAGAGGTTGTATTGGACTTTGGGAGGCTGCAGAAAGAGGGAGCGGCAGCGTTTGTGGGTCTGTGAATGGGGTTGCGTGGCTACTTGAAGAGCAGCAAGAGCTTTTAGTCCTGGCCCCTTTGGGGTGGGAAGAATGCCTGGACGTCCTCCATTGCTGAGCCAGGATCCGACTGTAATCTGCAGGCCAGGCAGAGAGGTTGTATTGGACTTTGGGAGGCTGCAGAAAGAGGGAGCGGCAGCGTTTGTGGGGCTGTGAATAGGGTTGCCTGGCTACATGAAGAGCAGCAAGAGCTTTTGGTCCTGGCACCTTTGGGGTGGGAGGAGTCCCTGGATGTTCGCAATTGCTGAGCCGGGCTCTGGCTCTGCTCAGCAGCCCAGGCAGAGAGGTTGTATTGGACTTTGGGAGGCTGCAGAAAGAGGGAGCGGCAGCGTTTGTGGGGCTGTGAATGGGGTTGCCTGGCTACTTGAAGAGCAGCAAGAGCTTTTGGTCCTGGCACCTTTGGGGTGGGAGGAATCCCTGGACATTCGCAATTGCTGAGCTGGGCTCCAGCTCTGCTCAGCAGCCCAGGCAGAGAGGTTGTATTGGACTTTGGGAGGCTGTAGAAAGAGGGAGCGGCAGCGTTTGTGGGTCTGTGAATGGGGTTGCGTGGCTACTTGAAGAGCAGCAAGATCTTTTGGTCCTGGCCCCTTTGGGGTGGGAGGAATCCCTGGACGTCCGCCATTGCTGAGCCAGGATCCGACTGTAATCTGCAGGCCAGGCAGAGAGGTTGTATTGGACTTTTGGAGGCTGGAGAAAGAGAGAGCGCCAGCGTTTGTGGGTCTGTGAATGGGGTTGCCTGGCTACTTGAAGAGCAGCAAGAGCTCTTGGTCCTGGCCCCTTTGGGGTGGGAGGAATCCCTGGACATTCGCAATTGCTGAGCCGGGCTCTGGCTCTGCTCAGCAGCCCAGGACGAGTGATTCTATTGGACTTTTAGATGCTGCAGAAAGAGGGAGCGGCAGCGTTTGTGGGTCTGTGAATGGGGTTGCCTGGCTACTTGAAGAGCAGCAAGAGCTTTTAGTCCTGGCCCCTTTGGGGTGGGAGAAATCCCTGGACGTCCGCCATTGCTGAGCCAGGATCCGACTGTAATCTGCAGGCCAGGCAGAGAGGTTGTATTGGACTTTGGGAGGCTGGAGAAAGAGGGAGCGGCAGCGTTTGTGGGGGTGTGAATGGGGTTGCCTGGCTACATGAAGAGCAGCAAGAGCTTTTGGTCCTGGCCCCTTTGGGGTGGGAGGAATCCCTGGACGTTCGCAATTGCTGAGCCGGGCTCCAGCTCTGCTCAGCAGCCCAGGCAGAGAGATTGTATTGGACTTCTGGAGACTGCGGAAAGAGGGAGCGGCATCGTTTGTGGGTCTGTGAATGGGGTTGTGTGGCTACTTGAAGAGCAGCAAGAGCTTTTGGTCCTGGCCCCTTTGGGGTGGGAGGAATCCCTGGATATTCGCAATTGCTAAGCTGGGCTCCGGCTGTACTCAGCAGCCCAGGCAGAGAGGTTGTATTGGAGTTTGGGAGGCTGCAGAAAGAGGGAGCGGCAGCGTTTGTGGGGCTGTGAATGGGGTTGCCTGGCTACTTGAAGAGCAGCAAGAGCTTTTGGTCCTGGCCCCTTTGCGGTGGGAGGAATCCCTGGACGTTCGCAATTGCTGAGCCGGGCTCTGGCTCTGCTCAGCAGCCCAGGCAGAGAGGTTGTATTGGACTTTGGGAGGCTGCAGAAAGAGGGATCGGCAGCGTTTGTGGGGCTGTGAATGGGGTTGCGTGGCTACTTGAAGAGCAGCAAGAGCTTTTGGTCCTGGCCCCTTTGGGGTGGGAGGAATCCCTGGACGTCCACCATTGCTGAGCTGGGCTCCAGCTCTGCTCAGCAGCCCAGGCAGAGAGGTTGTATTGGACTTTGGGAGGCTGTAGAAAGAGGGAGCGGCAGCGTTTGTGGGTCTGTGAATGGGGTTGCGTGGCTACTTGAAGAGCAGCAAGAGCTTTTGGTCCTGGCCCCTTTGGGGTGGGAGGAATCCCTGGACGTCCGCCATTGCTGAGCCAGGATCCGACTGTAATCTGCAGGCCAGGCAGAGAGGTTGTATTGGACTTTGGGAGGCTGGAGAAAGAGAGAGCGCCAGCGTTTGTGGGTCTGTGAATGGGGTTGCCTGGCTACTTGAAGAGCAGCAAGAGCTCTTGGTCCTGGCCCCTTTGGGGTGGGAGGAATCCCTGGACGTCCGCCATTGCTGAGCCAGGATCCGACTGTAATCTGCAGGCCAGGCAGAGAGGTTGTATTGGACTTTGGGAGGCTGGAGAAAGAGGGAGCGGCAGCGTTTGTGGGGGTGTGAATGGGGTTGCCTGGCTACATGAAGAGCAGCAAGAGCTTTTGGTCCTGGCCCCTTTGGGGTGGGAGGAATCCCTGGACGTTCGCAATTGCCGAGCCGGGCTCCAGCTCTGCTCAGCAGCCCAGGCAGAGAGGTTGTATTGGACTTTGGGAGGCTGCAGAAAGAGGGAGCGGCAGCGTTTGTGGGTCTGTGAATGGGGTTGCGTGGATACTTGAAGAGCAGCAAGAGCTTTTGGTCCTATCCCCTTTGGGGTGGGAGGAATCCCTGGATATTCGCAATTGCTAAGCTTGGCTCCGGCTGTACTCAGCAGCCAAGCAGAGAGGTTGTATTGGACTTTGGGAGGCTGCAGAAAGAGGGAGCGCCTGGGTTGCTGTGGCTGTGAATGGGGTTGTGTGGCTAATTGAAGAGCAACAAGAGCTTTTGGTCCTGGCCCCTTTGGGGTGGGAGGAATCCCTGGATATTCGCAATTGCTGAGATACGCTCCGGCTGTACTCAGCAGGCCAGGCAGAGAGGTTGTATTGGACTTTGGGAGGCTGCAGAAAGAGGCAGCGCTAGCGTTTGTGGGGCTGTGAATGGGGTTGCGTGGCTACTTGAAGAGCAGCAAGAGCTTTTGGTGCTAGCCCCTTTGGGGTGGGAGGAATCCCTGGACGTTCGCAATTGCTGAGCCGGGCTCCGGCTCTGCTCAGCAGCCCAGGCAGAGAGGCTGTATTGGACTTTGGGAGGCTGCAGAAAGAGGGAGCGGCAGCGTTTGTGGGTCTGTGAATGGGGTTGCCTGGCTACATGAAGAGCAGGAAGAGCTTTTGGTCCTGGCCCCTTTGGGGTGGGAGGAATCCCTGGACGTTCGCAATTGCTGAGCCGGGCTCCGGCTCTGCTCAGCAGCCCAGGCAGAGAGGTTGTATTGGACTTCTGGAGACTGCAGAAAGAGGGAGCGGCAGCGTTTGTGGGTCTGTGAATGGGGTTGCGTGGATACTGGAAGAGCAGCAAGAGCTCTTGGTCCTGGCCCCTTTGGGGTGGGAGGAGTCCCTGGATGTTCGCAATTGCTGAGCCGGGCTCTGGCTCTGCTCAGCAGCCCAGGCAGAGAGGTTGTATTGGACTTTGGGAGGCTGCAGAAAGAGGGAGCAGCAGCGTTTGTGGGGCTGTGAATGGGGTTGCCTGGCTACTTGAAGAGCAGCAAGAGCTTTTGGTCCTGGCACCTTTGGGGTGGGAGGAATCCCTGGACATTCGCAATTGCTGAGCTGGGCTCCAGCTCTGCTCAGCAGCCCAGGCAGAGAGGTTGTATTGGACTTTGGGAGGCTGTAGAAAGAGGGAGCGGCAGCGTTTGTGGGTCTGTGAATGGGGTTGCGTGGCTACTTGAAGAGCAGCAAGAGCTTTTAGTCCTGGCCCCTTTGGGGTGGGAGGAATCTCTGGATATTCGCAATTGCTGAGCTGGGCTCCGGCTGTACTCAGCAGCCCAGGCAGAGAGGTTGTATTGGAGTTTTAGAGGCTGCAGAAAGAGGGAGCGGCAGCGTTTGTGGGGCTGTGAATGGGGTTGCGTGGCTACTTGAAGAGCAGCAAGAGCTTTTAGTCCTGGCACCTTTGGGGTGGGAGGAATCCCTGGATGTTCGCAATTGCTTAGCCAGGATCCGACTGTACTCAGCAGCCCAGGCAGAGAGGTTGTATTGGACTTTGGGAGGCTGGAGAAAGAGGGAGCGGCAGCGTTTGTGGGTGTGTGAATGGGGTTGCATGGATACTTGAAGAGCAGCAAGAGCTTTTGGTGCTGGCCCCTTTGGGGTGGGAGGAATCCCTGGACGTCCGCAATTGCTGAGCGGCGCTCTGGCTCTGCTCAGCAGCCCAGGCAGAGAGGTTGTATGGAACTTTGGGAGGCTGCAGAAAGAGGGAGCGGCAGCGTTTGTGGGGCTGTGAATAGGGTTGCCTGGCTACATGAAGAGCAGCAAGAGCTTTTGGTCCTGGCCCCTTTGGGGTGGGAGGAACCCCTGGATGTTCGCAATTGCTGAGCCGGGCTCCGGCTCTGCTCAGCAGCCCAGGCAGAGAGGTTGTATTGGAGTTTTAGAGGCTGCAGAAAGAGGGAGCGGCAGCGTTTGTGGGGCTGTGAATGGGTTTGTCTGGCTAATTGAAGAGTAGCAAGAGCTTTTGGTGCTGGCTCCTTTGGGGTGGGAGAAATCCCTGGACGTCCGCCATTGCTGAGCCAGGATCCGACTGTAATCTGCAGGCCAGGCAGAGAGGTTGTATTGGAATTTGGGAGGCTGCAGAAAGAGGGAGCGGCAGCGTATGTGGGGCTGTGAATGGGGTTGCCTGGCTACTTGAAGAGCAGCAAGAGCTTTTGGTCCTGGCCCCTTTGGGGTGGGAGGAGTCCCTGGCCATTCGCAATTGCTGAGCTGCGCTCTGCCTCTGCTCAGCAGCCCAGGCAGAGAGGTTGTATGGAACTTTGGGAGGCTGCAGAAAGAGGGAGTGGCAGCGTTTGTGGGTCTGTTAATGCGGTTGCCTGGCTACTTGAAGAGCAGCAAGAGCTTTTGGTCCTGGCCCCTTTGGGGTGGGAGGAGTCCCCGGACATTTGCAATTGCTGAGAGGGGCTACGGGTCTACTCAGCAGCCCAGGCTGAGAAGATTTTATTGGACACTGGGTGGCTGCAGAAAGAAGGAGGTGCAGTTTTTGTGGGGCTGTGAATGGGGTTGCCTGGCTACTTGCAGAGCAGCAAGAGCTTTTGGTGCTGGCGTCTTTGGGGTGGGATGAATCCCTGGACGTTCGCAATTATTGAACTAGGCTATGGCTGTACTCAGCGGCCCAGGCAGAAAATATTGGACTTTGGGAGGCTGGAGAAAGAGGGAGTGCCAGCGTTTGTGGGGCTTTGAATGGGGTTGCATGAATACTTGAAGAGCAGCAAGATCTTTTGGTCCTGGCTCCTTTGGGGTGGGAGGAATCCCCGGATGTTCACAATTGTTGAGCTGGGTACGACTGTGCTCAGCAGCCAAGGCAGAGATGATTTTATTGTATGTTGGGTGGCTGCAGAAAGCGGGAGCGGCAGCGTTTGTGCGGCTGTGAATGGAGTTGTGTGGGTACAGGAGGCGCAGCAAGAGCTTTTGGTCCTGGCCCCTTTGGGGTGGGAGGAATCCCTGGACGTTCGCAATTGCTGAGGCAGGCTCCTGCTGTATCAGCGGCTCAGGAAAGAGGTTGTATTGGACTTTGGGAGGCTGCAGAAAGAGGGAGCGGCAGTGTCTGTGGGGCTGTGAATGGGGTTGCGTGGATACTTGAAGAGCAGCAAGAGCTTTTAGTCCTGGTACCTTAAGCGTGGGAGGAATAACTGGAAGTTCGCAATTGGTGAGCAGGGGTTCAGCTCTGCTCAGCAGCCCAGGCAGAATAGATTTTATTGGACATTGAGTGGGTGCAGAAAGAGGGAGCGGCAGCGTTTGTGGGTCTGTGAATGGGGTTGCGTGGCTACTTGAAGAGCAGCAAGAGCTTTTGGTCCTGGCCCCTTTGGGGTGGGAGAAATCCCTGGACGATCGCAATTGCTGAGCCGCGCTCTGGCTCTGCTCAGCATCCCAGGCAGAGAAGATTTTATTGGACATTGGATGGCTGCAGAAAGAGGGAGCGGCAGCGTTTGCGCATCTGTGAATGGGGTTGCGTGGGTACAGGAGGCGCGGCAAGAGATTTTGGTCCTTGCTCCTTTGGGGTGGGAGGAATCCCCGGACGTTCGCAATTGCTGAGCCGGGCATCGGCTGTACTCAGCGGCCCAGGCAGAGAGGTTGTATTGCACATTATGTGGGTGCAGAACGAGGGACACTCAGCATTTTTGGGTCTGTGAATGGGGTTGCGTGGATACTTGAGGAGCAGCAAGAGGTTTTGGTCCTAGCACCTTTGGGGTGGGAGGAATCCCTGGACATTCTCAATTGCTGAGCCGGGCTACGGGTCTACTCAGCAGACCAGGCAGAGAGGTTGTATTGGAGTTTGGGATGCTGCAGAAAGAGGGAGCGGCAGCGTTTGTGGGTCTGTGAATGGGGTTGCGTGGGTACTTGAAGAGCAGCAAGAGCTTTTGGTCCTGGCCCCTTTGGGGTGGGAGTAATCCCTGGACATTCGCAATTGCTGAGCCAGGCTCCGGCTCTACTTAGCGGCCCAGGCAGAGAGGTTGTATTGGACTTTGGGAGGCTGCAGAAAGAGGGAGCGGCAGCGTTTGTGTGGCTGTGAATAGGATTGCGTGGCTACTTGAAGAGCTGCAAGAGCTTTTAGTCCTGGCACTTTAGGCGTGGGAGGAATCCCTGGATATTCGCAATTGCTGAGCTGGGGTCAGGTTCTGCTCAGCAGCCCAGGCAGAGAAGATTTTATTGGACATTGTATGGCTGTAGAAAGAGGGAGCGGCAGCGTTGGTGTGTCTGTGAATGGGGTTGCCTGGCTACTTGAAGAGCAGCAAGAGCTTTTGGTCCTGGCCCCTTTGGGGTGGGAGGAATCCCTGGACATTCGCAATTGCTGAACCGGGCTCCGTCTCTGCTCAGCAGCCTAGGCAGAGAGGTTGTATTGGACTTTGGGAGGCTGCAGAAAGAGGGAGCTGCAGTGTCTGTGGGGCTGTGAATGGGGTTGCGTGGATACTTGAAGAGCAGCAAGAGCTTTTAGTCCTGGTACCTTAAGCGTGGGAGGAATAAGTGGAAGTTCGCAATTGGTGAGCAGGGGTTCGGCTCTGCTCAGCAGCCCAGGCAGAATAGATTTTATTGGACATTGAGTGGGTGAAGAAAGAGGGAGCGGCAGCGTTTGTGGGTCTGTGAATGGGGTTGCGTGGCTACTTGAAGAGCAGCAAGAGCTTTTGGTCCTGGCCCCTTTGGGGTGGGAGAAATCCCTGGACGATCACAATTGCTGAGCCAGGCTCCGGCTCTGCTCAGCGGCCCAGGCAGAGAGGTTGTATTGGACTTCTGGAGGCTGGAGAAAGAGGGAGCGTCAGCGTTTGTGCGGCTGTGAATAGGGTTGCGTGGCTACTTGAAGTGCTGCAAGAGCTTTTAGTCCTGGCACTTTAGGCGTGGGAGGAATCCCTGGACGTTCGCATTTGCTGAGCTGGGGTCCGGCTCTGCTCAGCAGCCCAGGCAGAGAAGATTTTATTGGACGTTGTATGGCTGTAGAAAGAGGGAGCGGCAGCGTTGGTGTGGCTGTGAATGGGGTTGCCTGGCTACTTGAAGAGCAGCAAGATCTTTTGGTCCTGGCACCTTTGGGGTGGGAGGAATCCCTGGACGTTCGCAATTGCTGAGCCGGGCTCCGGCTCTGCTCAGCATCCCAGGCAGAGAAGATTTTATTGGACATTGTATGGCTGTAGAAAGAGGGAGCGGCAGAGTTTGTGCGGCTCTGAATGGGGTTGCGTGGGTACAGGAGGCGCAGCAAGAGCTTTTGGTGCTGGCCCCTTTGGGGTGGGAGGAGTCCCTGGACGTTCGCAATTGCTGAGCCGGGCTCTGGCTCTGCCCAGCAGCCCAGGCAGAAAAGATTTTATTGGACATTGGGAGGCTGCAGAAAGAGGTAGCGGCAGCGTTTGTGCGGCTGTGAATGGAGTTGTGTGGGTACTTGAGGAGCAGCAAGAGCTTTTGGTCCTGACCCTTTAGGCTGGGAGGAATCCCTGGATATTCGCAGTTGCTGAGCTGGGCTCCGGCTGTACTCAGCAGACCAGGCAGAGAGGTTGTATTGGTCTTTGGGAGGCTGCAGAAAGAGGGAGCGGCAGCGTTTGTGGGTCTGTGAATGGGGTTGCCTGGCTACTTGAAGAGCAGCAAGAGCTTTTGGTCCTGGCCCCTTTGGGATGGGAGGAATCCCTGCACATTCGCAATTGCTGAACCGGGCTCCGTCTCTGCTCAGCAGCCTAGGCAGAGAGGTTGTCTTGGACTTTGGGAGGCTGCAGAAAGAGGGAGCTGCAGTGTCTGAGGGGCTGTGAATGGGGTTGCGTGGATACTTGAAGAGCAGCAAGAGCTTTTAGTCCTGGTACCTTAAGCGTGGGAGGAATAAGTGGAAGTTCGCAATTGGTGAGCAGGGGTTCGGCTCTGCTCAGCAGCCCAGGCAGAATAGATTTTATTGGACATTGAGTGGGTGCAGAAAGATGGAGCGGCAGCGTTTGTGGGTCTGTGAATGGGGTTGCGTGGCTACTTGAAGAGCAGCAAGAGCTTTTGGTCCTGGCCCCTTTGGGATGGGAGGAATCCCTGGACGATCACAATTGCTGAGCCGCGCTCTGGCTCTGCTCAGCATGCCAGGCAGAGAAGATTTTATTGGACATTGGATGGCTGCAGAAAGAGGGAGCGGCAGCTTTTGTGCGTCTGTGAATGGGGTGGCGTGGGTGCACGAGGCGCGCCAAGAGCTTTTGGTCCTGGCCCCTTTGGGGTGGGAGGAATCCCTGGACATTCGTAATTGCTGAGCCGGGCTACGGCTCTACTCAGCGGCCCAGGCAGAGAGGTTGTATTGGACTTTGGGAGGCTGCAGAAAGAGGGAGCGGCAGCGTTTGTGGGTCTGTGAATGGGTTTGCGTGGTACAGGAGGCGCAGCAAGAGCTTTTGGTGCTGGCCCCTTTGGGGTGGGAGGAATCCCTGGACGTTTGCAATTGCTGAGCCGGGCTCTTGCTCTGCTCAGCAGCCCAGTACGAGAGATTATATTGGACTTTGGGAGGCTGCAGAAAGAGGAACCGGCAGCGTTTGTGGGTCTGTGAATGGGGTTGCGTGGATACTTGAAGACCAGCAAGAGGTTTTAGTCCTGGCACGTTTGGGGAGGGAGGAATCCCTGGACGTTCGCAATTGCGGATCCGCGCTACGGCTCTGCTCAGGAGCCCAGGCAGAGAAGTTGTATTGGACTTTGGGAGGCTGCAGAAAGAGGGAGCGGCAGCGTTTGTGTTGCTGTGAATGGGGTTGCGTGGCTACTTGAAGAGCAGCAAGAGCTTTTGGTCCTGGCCCCTTTGGGGTGGGAGGAATCCCTGGACATTCGCAATTGCTGAGCCAGGCTCCCCCTGTATCAGCGTCTCAGGAAAGCGGTTGTATTGGACTTTGGGAGGCTGGAGAAAGAGGGAGCGGCAGCGTTTGTGGGGCTGTGAATGGGGTTGCCTAGCTACTTGAAGAGCAGCAAGAGCTTTTGGTGCTCGCACCATTAGGGTGGGACGAATCTCTGGACATTTGCTATTGCTGAGCCAGGCTCCAGCGCAAGTCAGCAGCCCAGGCAGAGAGGTTCTACAGGACTTTGGGAGGCTGCAGAAAGAGGGAGCATCAGCATTTGTGGGGCTGTGAATGGGGTTGCATGGCTACTTGAAGAGCAGCAAGAGCTTTTGGTCCTGGCCCCTTTGGGGTGGGAGGAATCCCTGGACGTTCCCAATTGCTGAGTCGGGCTCCAGGTCTACTCAGTAGCCCAGGCAGAGAGATTGTATTGGACTTTGGGAGGCTGCAGAAAGAGGGAGCATCAGCATTTGTGGGGCTGTGAATGGGGTTGCATGGGTACTTGAAGAGCAGCAAGAACTTTTGGTCCTGGCCCCTTTGGGGTGGGAGGAATAACTGGACATTCACAATTGTTGAGCCGGGCTCTGGCTCTGCTCAGCAGCCCAGGCAGAAAAGATTTTAGTGGACATTGGGAGGTTGCAGAAAGAGGGAGCGGCAGCGTTTGTGGGGCTGTGAATGGGGTTGCCTGGCTACTTGAAGAGCAGCAAGAGCTTTTGGTCCTGGCCCCTTTGGGGTGGGGGGAATCCCTGGACGTCCGCCATTGCTGAGCCAGGATCCGGCTGTACTCAGCAGCCCAGGCAGAGAAGATTTTATTGGATATTGGGTGGCTGCAGAAAGAGGGAGCGCCAGCGTTTGTGGGGCTGTGAATGGGGTTGCCCGGCTAGTTGAAGAGCAGCAAGAACTTATGGTCCTGTCCCCTTTGGGGTGGGAGGAATCTCTGGACGTTCGTAATTGCTGAGCCGTGCTCTGGCTCTGCTCAGCAGCCCAGGCAGAGAGGTTGTATTGGACTTTGGGAGGCTGCAGAAAGAGGGAGCATCAGCATTTGTGATCCTGTGAATGGGGTTGCGTGGCTACTTGAAGAGCAGCAAGAGCTTTTGGTCCTGGCCCCTTTGGGGTGGGAGGAATCCCTGGATATTTGCAATTGCTGAGCCAGGCACCGGGTCTGCTCAGCAGCCCAGGGCGATAGATTGTATTGGACTTTGGGAGACTGGAGAAAGAGGGAGAGGCAGCGTTTGTGGTGCTGTGAATGGGGTTGCCTGGCTACTTTAAGAGCAGCAAGAGCTTTTAGTCCTGGCACCTTAAGCGTGGGAGGAATAACTGGAAGTTCGCAATTGCTGAGCAGGGTTCCGGCTCTGCTCAGCAGCCCAGGCAGAGAAGATTATATTGGACATTGAGTGGGTGAAGAAAGAGGGAGCGGCAGTGTTTGTGGGTCTGTGAATGGGGTTGCGTTGATACTTGAAGAGCACAGCAAGAGCTTTTGGTCCTGGCATCTTTGTGGTGGGAGGAATCCTTGGACATTCGCAATTGCTGAGCCGGGCTCCACCTCTACTCTGCGGCCGAGGCAGAGAGGTTTTATTGGACTTTGGGAGTGTAAAGGACCGATAGAAAAATACAGTTTTTTCTCAACATTGCCGCTGTAGCGCCATCCAGCATCGCGCTGTGAGAAGACCATCTTCTCCCCAGTTTTGAGAAAAAACAACCTCGTGCGCCTGCGCAGGGACTAAAGGCGTGAAAAGAGCTGAGGCGGGAACAAAAAGGTGCTAAAAGAGCAGAGGCGGTGGCAGCACGTCCGTGGCGAACCGCATGTACACATTTGTGATCTGCACATGCGTGGAAGCCCCTATATAAGGAGCGCACGTGCCCCTCGGCGGGTGCGGCGGCGGCACGCACGAGACCAATTCTTCCGTTCCTGCACCCTCGAGGCTCCCACACCCCCCCGCTTCACTCGAAGTGGTGGTGGTAAACTCCTCCTTCTCCTTCTCTTTTTCTCTCTCCCCTATTCTTTTCCTCTCCTCCCTTGCCCTCCCTCCTCCCTCCGTTCTCTCCTCCCCTCCAATAAAAGTGAAAGGTTGTACGACATCTGACCGATTCCAGTGTCTTAATCTCGTCCTTGGGATCGTATCGAAACCTCCCCCGACATTGGATTGGGACATTTAATTGGCGTCACGGACAGGATCCCTTGAGACGAGAGTGTCATACAACCTTATGGTGTGCTGAGCGAGTGTGCGTGAACGAGACGTACAAATAAGTACGAAGCGAGTGCGGAGTTCGATCCGCGGTTCTACTCTCCCGCGAGGGAAGCAGCCGGAGACGAACGAAGCGCAAGGAAGGAGTGGGTGTTGAGACCTTTGCAGTGAACCACGCGTAGCAGTTTGTGATTTGAGCTCCTGAGGGCGTATATGGGAAACTTGAATTCTATGGTGTGACCCCCTCAGGATGATATCCCCTTTGTAGGCTCTGCTCTGTCTTATACTAGTTTATGGTCTGGCCTCCTGGGGGAGTATAGGGGAAGTTTGGATTGTACGGTGTGACCCCCATGGTCTCTGACCCAGAGGGCAGCATATTGGGCAGGGGAGCTGAATCCATTAGAGCAGGGGGACCCCCTAGCTATAACTGGTTCGGTTGAGCAACTACTAGAAAACGTACAAAAGGCAGCAGGCCTGCAAATGATGTATGACCGGGAACTTAAACCAAATTTAAGCTCCCCGATGTTGTTACCAGTAGACCCCGAGCGGCTGACACCGCTAATAAGAGGACTCCCCGACTCGTTAAAACCTATCGGGATGCAATTGCAGGGGAGAATCCAAAATGTGCCTCGCAAAGAGCGAATTGCAGCTGCCCTGGAGGGAACAGTAACCCCCAAACAGCAGCAGTGGGGGAGGAAGGTGTGGACCTGGGGGGAGATATCTCAGGAACTAATAAACTACGGGAGGAAATATGGGCCAGTAGACAGGACTTACCAAAAGGTAGAAACTAGGGCTGTGCAGGCAGCGAGGCCGGCAAATAAATCGCTGGCTTTTTCGGGGGGAAGCCCCGACCTAACACAAAGGGAGAAACCCCCATTCCGACAAGGATTGTGGCAAATGGGACTGCAAAAGGGGGTGCCCCGAGACTTGATGGATGGGCTCCCCACCAAAAAGTTGAAGCTCTTGATGCGGAGGTGGTCCAGGCAAGGACCCCCTCCCAAACCGAACCCACCTTCTGCGCCAGCATTGGACAGGGAGGAAGTGTTTAAGAAGGACAAAAAGAGTAGCGGGAAACTAAAACCTCCGCCCCCTCAGGGTGAGGAGGGAGGCGGAGGGCGGATGTTTATCAGACAACTCACCTGTAATAATAAGGGAGATCTACTAAACCCCACCAACCGGGATGGGCCGAGCAGGTGGGGGAGGCAGTGGCCAATGTCAATAATCACTGGGGTACAAATGGGTGCCCGAAAATTGCGGCATTTTGTCCACAGGGGCCGACCATGGTGCATGTCTCTCGAAACCCCAATTGCCCTGGTGCATTATCTTACTCTCCCAGCCAGCCGGTTCTGGTCGAGCTTCCCACCGTGGGAGCTATGCCTCTCATATTAGATACCCCCGCTAAACAAATATACATGGAAAGCGAAAGATGCCAGTGGGAGAACCTACAAAATCCACACCAGATGGATTATTCCCTCCTTCTAACCCAAGGAGCGAGTTTGTTCCTATTTGTTTTTTAAGGGCGGTGATATGACTATGATGCACCTCCTACTTTGGATCATTTTAACTCAGGGACTCCAACCCATTAGAATATTCCACTGTGTATATATCAGTTTTTATAACTGGTGGTCCATATGTGTGCATACATGTTTGTACTTAATTGCAGCTCTATGAATAATTCAAGATTTAATATTTATGGCAAACAGGCTAAATGTTAGCTGTTTCAGTGCACTACAGTCTTTATGCAATAGTACAAAGACATCTAATTGTCTGGTGCATGTTTAAGCATATATATGTGTGTGTGCTTCTATAAGAAAATATACCCAATAACTTTCCAATGATACCTATTTATGTTGGACATCTCAAGGATTTCAACCTATGATTTACTATATATATATAATTCTTTCTTTTTTTGATCTTCCTCTATTTTCATCATTAAATAGTCCTGTATATGGGAAAACTTAATAGCCAAGTAACATGAAATGTTGTACTTGCTTAGAAAATGTAATTGTTTAGTTTTCTTTGCAAAAAGTAAATATTGAATCTTCAGTACTTGTGGGGCTTGGTGTTGTACCGGCCGAATAAGGGATGGGGCAACCACCTTTTTCAGCCCTCTGGGTGACAAAGACACAACTTATTTTCAATTTCCACCAGGGAAAGATGGGCCATTTGCTCAGGGAAATAAAGCCAAAAAACGGCATTATTGGATTTGCGGAAACATGGCATACAAATTCTTACCCGCGGGGTGGTCGGGAGTTTGTTATATAGGGATCATAAGGCCCCTATTCTTCCTCCTGCCAGAAACTGGTGGACCCCAATTAGGCGTAAAAGTTTATGATAACCTCGGGGATAGAAGTATTGCCCGTACGACGCGATCTACCAAGGTAAATTTAGGTGGGACACAAAAATGGGGGAATGACGAATGGCCCCCTGAGCGAATAATTGAACATTATGGACCAGCAACCTGGAATCCGAACGAGCCCGTTGCAGGGGCAAGAGAACCAATCTATAATCTAAACGGAATAATCAGACTGCAAGCGGCCCTAGAAATTATCACCAACAAAACCGCTGACGCCATAGACCTATTAACTCGACAATCTCAACAAATGCGCACGGCAATCCTTCAGCACCGCATGGTTCTAGATTATTTACTGGCTGAGGAGGGAGGGGTGTGTGGAAAATTAAATCTCTCTAACTGCTGCCTAGAAATAGATGATGTGGGAGAAGTGGTTCTCCAACTGACCCAAGATATCAGGAAAATAGCCCATGTCCCTGTTCAAACCTGGAGTGGTTGGAATGGTGATTTGTGGTCCTGGTTACCGGGGGCACCGTGGGTCAAACAATTAATATTGTATTTGCTATGCGCAACTGCCACCTTACTGTTCCTACCCTGTATAATTCCATGTTTTATTCAATTAATTCGACACGTTGTGTCAAATATGCAATTTGTTCCTAACACCTCACCTGATGGTGTAACGAAAATCTGTGCCATCCATCAGCCACAACCAACCTCAGTACCCATCATTTAAACCCATCCCCAATTCCTTCTAAAGGAAGAAACCGCGTATTGCCAGTTACTGTTAACCCTATTTCTAATGTTTACTGTTGCCAGTTATTGTCAACCCTATTTCTACTGTTTACCCTTCCATGTTGAAGAATTGTTAAAGTCGTTCAAGAATAAGCTTGCATGGAGCAATACCTCAGTTAATCTGTGTTAAGACATTCCTTCACCTGAAACAATGTTATTCCCATTTCCCTTCCCACAACTTTCCTCCACCCTTATCCCCAAGCCTTTCAACTCTGCGTTTTCTTTCTTTCTCCTTTGTTTTCTCTTTCTCTCTCTGCCTTATGCCACCAAGCTGCAATGTCGAGCCACGGGGTGGTGTAGAGAACCGATAGAAAAATGCGGTTTTGTCTAGACATTGCCGCTGTAGCACCATCCAGCGTCGCGCTGTGAGAAGACCATCTTCTCCCCAGTTTTGAGAAAAAACAACCTCGTGCGCCTGCGCAGGGACTAAAGGCGCGAAAAGAGCTGAGGCGGGAACAAAAAGGCGCGAAAAGAGCAGAGGCGGGGGCAGCACGTCCGTGGCGAACCGCACGTACACATTTGTGATCTGCGCATGCGTGGGAGCCCCTATATAAGGAGCGCATGTGCCCCTCGTCGGGGGCAGCGGCGGCGCGCGCAAGACCACTCCTTCCGTTCCTGCACCCTCGAGGCTCCCCCACCCCCCCGCTTCGGTCCCCAATGAAGCCTGAGGCCACCGAAGACGCTGCGGAAGATCACCGGAGTCGAAGTGGTGGTGACAAACTCCTCCTTCTCCTTCTCTTTCTAACTCTCTCTCCCCTATTCTTTTCCTCTCCTCCCTTGCCCTCCCTCCTCCCTCCGTTCTCTTCTCCCCTCCAATAAAAGTGAAAGGTTGTACGACATCTGACCGATTCCAGTGTCTTAATCTCGTTTTTTGGGATCGTATCGAAAACTCCCCCGACACTGGATCGGGAAAAGGAGGCTACAAAAAGAGGGAGTGCCAGCGTTTGTGGGTCTGTGAATGGGGTTGCGTGGATACTTGAAGAGCAGCAAGAGCTTTTGGTCCTGGCCCCTTTGGGGTGGGAGGAATCCCTGGACGTTTGCAATTGCTGAGACGGGCACCGGCTGTACCAGCAGCCCAGGTAGAGAGGTTGTATTGGACTTTGGGAGGCTGCAGAAAGAGGGAGCTGCAGTGTTTGTGGGGCTTTTAATGGGGAGCTCAGCTCCGTATTTGCAAATTTCCAGGGATTCCTCCCACCCCAAAGGTGCTAGGACCAAAAGCTCTTGCTGCTCTTCAAGTAGCCACGCAACCCCATTCACAGACCCACAAACGCTGCCGCTCCCTCTTTCTCCAGCCTCCCAAAGTCCAATACAACCTCTCCGCCTGGGATTCTGAGCAGAGCCGGAGCCCGGCTCAGCAATTGCGAATGTCCAGGGATTCCTCCCACCCCAAAGGGGCCAGGACCAAAAGCTCTTGCTGCTCTTCATGTAGCCACGCAACCCCATTCACAGACCCACAAACGCTGCCGCTCCCTCTTTCTCCAGCTTCCCAAAGTCCAATACAATCTCTCTGCCTGGGCCTCTGAATAAAGCCGTAGCCCGGCTCAGCAATTGCGAACGTCCAGGGATTCCTCCCACCCCAAAGGGGCCAGGACCAAAAGCTCTTGCTGCTCTTCAAGTAGCCAGGCAACCCGAATGACAGACCCACAAACGCTGGCGCTTCCTCTCTCTGCAGCCTCCCAAAGTCCAATAAAATCTCTCTGCCTTGAACGCTGAGTAGAGCCGTAGCCCGGCTCAGCAATTGTGACTGTCCAGGGATTCCTCCCACCCCAAAGGGGCCAGCACCAAAAGCTCTTCCTGCTCTTCAAGTAGCCACGCAACCCCATTCACAGACCCACAAACGCTGATGCTCTATTTTTTTACAGACTACCAAAGTCCAATAAAATCTCTCTTCCTGGGCCGCTCAGTAGAGCCGGAGCCCAGCTCATCAATTGCGAACGTCCAGGGATTCCTCCCACCTCAAAGGGGCCAGGACCAAAAGCTCTTGCTGCTCTTCAAGTAGCCAGGCAACCCCATTCACAGCATCACAAACGCTGCCGCTCCCTCTTTCTGCAGCCTCCCAAAGTCTAATATTATCTCTCTGCATTGGGAACTTAGTAGAGCCGGAGCCCGGCTCAGCAATTGCGAACGTCCAGGGATTCCTCCCACCCCAAAGGTGCCAGGACCAAAAGCTCTTGCTGCTCTTCAAGTAGCCAGGCAACCCGAATGACAGACCCACAAACGCTGGCGCTCCCTCTTTCTGCAGCCTCCCAAACTCCAATAAAATCTCTCTGCCTGGTCTGCTGAGTAGAGCCGGAGCCAGGCTCAGCAATTGCGAACGTCCAGGGATTCCTCCCACCCCAAAGGGGCCAGGACCAAAAGCTCTTGCTGCTCTTCAAGTAGCCACACAACCCCATTCACAGACCCACAAACGCTGCCGCCCCCTCTTTCTGCAGCTTCCCAAAGTCCAATACAATCTCTCCGCCTGGGCCTCTGAATAGAGCCAGAGCCCGACTCAGCAATTGCGAACGTCCAGGGATTCCTCCCACCCCAAAGGGGCCAGGACCAAAAGCTCTTGCTGCTCTTCAAGTAGCCACGCAACCCTATTCACAGACCCACAAATGCTGATGCTCCCTCTTTCTGCAGACTCCCGAAGTCTAATATTATCTCTCTGCATTGGGAACTTAGTAGAGCCGGAGCCTGGCTCAGCAATTGCGAACGTCCAGGGATTCCTCCCACCCCAAAGGGGCCAGCACCAAAAGCTCTTGCTGCTCTGCAAGTAGCCAGGCAACCCCATTCACAGCATCACAAACGCTGCCGCTCCCTCTTTCTGCAGCCTCCCAAAGTGCAATATTATCTTCCTGGGCCGCTGAGCAGAGCCGGAGCCCGGCTCAGCAATTGCGAACGTCCAGGGATTCCTCCCACCGCAAAGGGGCCAGGACCAAAAGCTCTTGCTGCTCTTCAAGTAGCCACGCAACCCCATTCACAGAACCACAAACGCTGCCGCTCCCTCTTTCTGCAGCCTCCCAAAGTCCAATACAATCTCTCTGCCTGGCCCACTGAACATAGCCAGAGCCCTGCTCAGCAATAGCGAACGTCCAGGGATTCCTCCCACCCCAAAGGGGCCAGGACCAAAAGCTCTTGCTGCTCTTCAAGTAGCCACGCAACCCCATTCACAGACCCACAAACGCTGCCGCTCCCTCTTTCTCCAGCCTCCCAAAGTCCAATACAATCTCTCTGCCTGGCCCACTGAACATAGCCAGAGCCCTGCTCAGCAATAGCGAACGTCCAGGGATTTCTCCCACCCCAAAGGGGCCAGGACCAAAAGCTCTTCCTGCTCTTCAAGTAGCCAGGCAACCCTATTCACAGACCCAGAAACGCTGATGCTCTATTTTTTTACAGACTACCAAAGTCCAATAAAATCTCTCTGCCTGGGCCGCTCAGTAGAGCCGGAGCCCAGCTCATCAATTGCGAACGTCCAGGGATTCCTCCCACCTCAAAGGGGCCAGGACCAAAAGCTCTTGCTGCTCTTCAAGTAGCCAGGCAACCCCATTCACAGCATCACAAACGCTGCCGCTCCCTCTTTCTGCAGACTCCCAAAGTCTAATATTATCTCTCTGCCTTGGGAACTTAGTAGAGCCGGAGCCTGGCTCAGCAATTGCGAACGTCCAGGGATTCCTCCCACCCCAAAGGGGCCAGGACCAAAAGCTCTTGCTGCTCTTCAAGTAGCCAGGCAACCCCATTCACCCACCCACAAATGCTTGCGCTCCCTCTTTCTGCAGCCTCCCAAAGTCCAATACAACCTCTCTGCCTGGGCTGCTGAGCAGAGCCAGAACCCGCCTCAGCAATTGCGAACGTCCAGAGGTGCCCCCCACCCCAAAGGTGCAAGGTCCAAAAGCTCTTGCTGCTCTGCAAGTAGCCAGGCAACCCCATTCACAGCATCACAAACGCTGGCGCTCCCTCTTTCTGCAGCCTCCCAAAGTCCAAAACAATCCCTCTGCCTGGGACGCTGAGCAGAGCAGGAGCCAGAGCCAAGCTCAGCAATGGCAGACGTCCAGGGATTCCTCCCACCCCAAAGGGGCCAGCACCAAAAGCTCTTCCTGCTCTTCAAGTATTCATGCAACCCCATTCACAGACCCACAAACGCTGCCGCTCCCTCTTTCTGCAGCCTCCCAAAGTCCAATACAACCTCTCTGCCTGGGCTGCTGAGCAGAGCCGGAGCCCGGCTCAGCAATTGCGAATATCCAGGGATTCCTCCCGCCCCAAAGGTGCCAGCACCAAAAGCTCTTGCTGCTCTTCTAGTAGCCAGGCAACCCTATTCACAGCCCCGCAAACGCTGCCGCTCCCTCTTTCTGCAGCCTCCCAAAGTCCAATACAACATCTCTGCCTGGGCCGCTGAGCAGAGACGGAGCCAGACTAAACAAGTGCAAACGCCCAGGGATTCCTCCCACCCCAAAGGTGCCAGGACCAAAAGCTCTTGCTGCTCTTCAAGTAGCCACGCAACCCCATTCACAGACCCACAAACGCTGCCGCTCCCTC
Source organism: Platalea minor (assembly GCA_037975005.1). NCBI lineage: Eukaryota > Metazoa > Chordata > Aves > Pelecaniformes > Threskiornithidae > Platalea > Platalea minor. The sequence continues at coordinate 83,755 of JBBPFK010000057.1, read as the reverse complement.
TTTCTGCAGCCTCCCAAAGTCCAACATTATCTGCCTGGGCCAGTGAGTAGACCCAGAGACCAGCTCAGCAATTGCGAACGTCCAGGGATTCCTCCCACCCCAAAGGGGCCAGGACCAAAAGCTCTTGCTGCTCTTCAAGTAGCCAGGCAACCCCATTCACCCACCCACAAATGCTTGCGCTCCCTCTTTCTGCAGCCTCCCAAAGTCCAATACAATCTCTCGGTCTGGGCCACTAAATACAGCCGGAGCGTATCTCAGCAACTGCGAACGTCCAGGGATTCCTCCCACCCCAAAGGTGCCAGGGCTAACAGCTCTTGCTGCTCTTCAAGTAGCCAGGCAACCCCATTCACAGCCCCACAAACGCTGCCGCTCCCTCATTCTGCAGCCACCCAAAGTCCAATATTGTCTGCCTGGGCCACTGAGTAGACCCGGAGACCAGCTCAGCAATTGCGAACGTCCAGGGATTCCTCCCACCCCAAAGGTGCCAGGACCAAAAGCTCTTGCTTCTCTTCAAGTAGCCAGGCAACCCCATTCACAGACCCACAAACACTGGGGTCTGGCGTTCCCTAGCCGGGGAAAGTTCAGTACTGTTGCTCTCTCCCATGCCTGGAATACAGCCAGAGCCCTGCTCGGAGATTGCGAACGTCCAGAGATTTCTCCTACGCTGAAGGGGCCAGCACTGAAAGCTCTTGCTGAGTGTCAAGTATTCGCGGAAGCACATTGGCAGCCTTGCATAGACTGGGGTTCTGCACTTGCCTTGCGTGCCTGGGTTTAATACAATGTCTCGCCTATACCCTGATTGCAGCTGGAGCCCATCTCGGAAATTGTGGGGCACTGTATTAGTTGAGGACTAGCAATAGTTTTCAGTCCTGGTACCCTGTGTGTGATAGAAATCGCTGGACATTTGCAATTTTTGAGCTGGGCTCTGGATGCATCTCGGAGGGCAGCAGACATTGTATGCAACTTTAGGAGGGTAGGTAAGTGCAGAGCCCCAGTGTTTGTGGGGCTGCGAATGCGGTTCCGTGGTTACTTGAACATGAGCAACAGCTTTCCGGCCTGGCACTTTGGGAGTGGGAGAAATCGCTGGACGTTTGTGATTTCCGAGCTGGGCGCTGGGTGTAAGCAAGGTATGGGAGAGATGCTGTATTGGACTTTAGGAGGCTAGGCTATCACATAACCCCTATGTTTGTGCGGATGTCAGTGCAGTTACGCATCTACTTGACAACCAGAACAGCTTTCAGTCCTGACACCTTTGGTACGGGAGAACTCACTGGACATTTTCAATTGCTGAGCTGGCCTCTGGCTGTACCCGGGAAGGCATGGGTGAGACACTGTGTTGAACTTCAGGAGGCTAGGCAAACGCATTGCACCAGTGTTTTCAGGGGCTGTGAATGTGGTTCTGTGGCTACTTGAGGACCAGCAACAGCTTTCAGTCCTGTTGTAAAAGTCATTTTTTAGCTCAAATAAGGATTCAAACAGCTGTTGAAGCCTTAGACTGCAAGGTGCGAACTTCCACCTATGTACACTGATCGTATGCTGAACTCTTACTCAGCTACCTGAAGGAAGGCCCTGAAACTGGTGCAAACCAGGAAGATAAGGTAGCATAAACAAGCAGCAGAAGCTGCAGCTAATCAGGATAAGAACAAGAATGACCTGCCTGGAGACTGGAAAGTATCCAATAAGGAACAAGAGGACCCCAGAGCCAAATATTACTATTGGACTGAACCGTTGCTGGAGGGGAGGGGAACTTAGACTGTAAGGGTATAATTGCCCAGGGGTTTCTTTGTTCGGGGTCCCTCTCTGGATGCCGCCAGCTCAAGCTGTTTTTCACCACTGTACCACTCAATAATTTTGCCTGGTGTACATCACGTCAGACTCTGCTTCGGGGAAACCTAGGGTCGAGCCTGAAGGAAGTGGAAGCGCCCGAGGGTGAGTGTGTGTGAGCAAGGAGTTGAAAAGGGGCACCCGTCAGCTCAATGGAGCTGCCCACTGCGAAGAGACTCCAGTCCTAGCAGTTCAAGTCTTGGGTGGTGTGTGTGCGACTCCCTGAATGGTGTGTGAATGCTCAGGCAGCTGCTGCTCCTTTAACAGTTTGGCACCCCTGATGGGACTCTAAGCCAGCACCCTCGGATCCTCCCACCTCCAAAGAGCCAACTGCCAGCAGCGGGTGAATTTACCTGTGACCTTTGAAGAGGGACCTTCGGCTGGGGCTGCGTGGCTAGAAGGCATGTCCCCTGGGTGGTGGATAGGGGATCCCTCTCTGGAGGGTGCACCGGATAAAATTGAAGAAGGTCCCGCGAACCAACGCAGCCTAAGGGAAGGCCACCCTGACAGAAAAACCACTGGCCCTCCAAGTCATGGGGGTTGGGCAGGAGGCCAACTACCTCCTCCCGGAAAAAAAAATAAAAAGTTGCAGAAACGACGAGCATCAACCGAAATGGCGGAGATGGAGAAAATCAGTAATGAAGTGAGGAGGAGGAGATGGAACTGGATCAGTCATGTCTTGAGGAAAAAAAACAACAGAAGACTGCGCTGTGGCCCTTGGGACTCCAGAGCACGCAGCCGCAGACCGATCGAAGTGGAAGAACGATGTTCGCGCCTTGTGTGCCTCCTGGCACTGAGAGAATTCAGATCAGATTGAAGAGGGAGGCTCCAAAAGGTGAGTGTTAAAATCCCCTAAGCAGACTCGAGACTATTGATTTAGGGGGCACATGACCTGATTGGCGTAAATCGCACAAGGAAAGGAAACAAAAAAAGGTGGGGAAAAAAAATAAAAAGAGAAAAAAAAAAAAAGGTGGTGCGTGGCCCAATCAGTGTAAATCGCACAAAGGTGGTGCGTGGCCAGATCAGCGTAAACTGCACATTCATGAGAAAAAGAAATGGCAAAAGCACCCGGCATAGAAAAAGGGATGACCTTGGATGAGTTTTTACAGAATTGGGGGAAAAATTTATGGTAAAGCAGAATTATCTAAAAAGCGTGGAATCAAATTACGGCCGTTTATTACAAGAATGGCAGGAGGGAGCTCCCTGCAGTCATGACCAACCTGGGGAACAAACTAATGTATTTGAGACATGACTGGAGGACAGGTACCCATACCAAATGGATTACTGGTATGTATGGCATGCATGACCTGGGGAGAGAAAACTTCCAGGACAAAAGTCAAAAAAGAAAAAGGTTGTAATTGTAGTAGTAGCAGAAGCTACCGCACCAAAAATTCTTGTGAGTAGTTCAATCCCGCTTTATATGTCGTCTCTATCTTCTTCTGATTCTCCTCCTGTTTACCTTCTGGCTGCCAGACTCTTTCCTACCACTATGACTCATGTTCCTAATCCTGCTGCTATGCAACCTGGGGCCCAACGGAGACTGCACCAGTGTTAAACTTTTTCAGGCACCAGCCTTGGAAACCTAGTGATGTGTGGGGAAGTAAGACGCCCCGTCTAAGGGAAGATGCCGAGAGGTGTGCCCAGCTACTCTCGAATATATGTGCAGAGTGTAATCCGAATTGAAGTAACATTTGAATACTATTAATGATACCTTAGCTAGGGTATCATGTACATAGATGTAGAGTGCTCACAGACACTGTGCGCACCCACACATAGTGCACACATGGTGCATGCATACGCAGAATGTACCATGCAAACCGACATGCTGTTGTAAATAGATTCTAAAGCTAAGTAGAAACAGTAATTTTCCAATTAGTGAAACTACTAACCACTTGTGCCTTGGGAAAGGAATTTGGGAGCTAAAAGATATGAAAGTGTTTGTATAAGTAACGAACTGTGGAAAACTAACAGCTTTAGCCTTGAAGAAGAGCTAACAGACTCTTGGCACCAAAGACTGGACGGTGGCCAGAGAAGCATGAAGTTTGATCAAACTGCAGAAACTGGGTGAAAGGTAAATGCGGCAAGGGGAGATCGCGACCACCGACTCAATTCAGGACCGAAAAGATTTGCCCCCCCCACACCTGAAAGGAGCATGCATGCTAATTTACATAGCAAGCGAGGCTAATTTAAATACAGTAAACCAATAGTGTAGGGGTGAACTGGACTAAAGTACAAGAATGCAGGCAGAGACCTGATGAGCTCTCTGAACTCTCTCTGAATTCTCTCAGTGCCAGGAGGCACACAAGGCGCGAACATCGTTCTTCCACGTTGCTCGGTCTGAGGCTGCGTGCTCAGGACATGACCGATCCAGTTCCATCTCCTCCTCCTCACTTCATTAATCGGATGCTGAGCTTCCCGAAGGCTTTGACCCATCGTCGTCATGTTGCCATTACTGGCGATCCCCGCTTCACCCTGTTTTGATGCTTGTCGTTTCTGCAACTTTTTTTTTTTTTTTTTTTTTTTCCCAGGAGGAGGTAGTTGGCCTCCTGCCCAACCCCCATGACTTGGAGGGCCAGTGGTTTTTCTGTCAGGGTGGCCTTCCCTTAGGCTGCGTTGGTTCGCGGGACCTTCTTCAATTTTATCCGGTGCACCCTCCAGAGAGGGATCCCCTATCCACCACCCAGGTGACATGCCTTCTAGCCGTGCAGCCCCAGCCGAAGGGACCTGATGAGCATCCTAGTGATTTTTGGGGATGACTCTGGCAAGCTCTGCTAAAATACACAGGAATGACGTCACAGAATTTTAATGACGTGCTCACGACTAGCGTCTTTGTGGACTAGGCGGTGCCAGATATATGGGATTACTTTAAAGAACACATGCCTCGGTGGCAGGGAGAGAATTTGTGAAAGATTTTGAGTATTGCTGTGTTTGTATACAATGGGTGTGAGGAAAGGCAAAAAGCTGAGCAGATTAAAGAGGAGAAAAAAAGAAGAGGGAAAAAAAATGAAGAGGAAAAAAAAAAGACGAGGGGAAAAAAGGGCAAAGGACAGGAGGCAAGTTTACTGGCTGCGGCTTTAGTAAGGAATTTGCAGGTGAGAGAGAGGGGCTGAGAGGGGAAGAAGACCCTTTAGTAAGGAATTTGCAAGTGAGAGATGGGGGCTGGGCAGAAGAAGACCGGATACGAAGTCTGAGCTAAGGCCAGGAAAAGAAGAAAGGGGAATGGGAAGGAATGCTGGAAAGGAGTGTTATTGCAGGAACTTAGGGCATATAGAGTGGGAATGCCCACTCTGGCTGTGGGAAAGGATGAAAGAAGGAAATTGTCACCAGGAAGAATTGCCTCGGGAGGATTCACAATCACAATGACTGGAAGAAAGAGACCCTGCGGATCTTGAAGCAGAAAGATTAGAAATGGGCAACTCAATTGGATCGGTAGAGACATATTATAGGCAAAGTTGAAGGTTGTGAAATTGAATTCTTGGTAGATACAGGAGCAACATTATCCTTTTTGAATTTTATCCTGAGACAGTCTTGGACCACAGACAGAGTTTTAATATGTGGAGTCACAGGACAAAGAGAGCAGAATTTAAGTAAACCCCTATTAGGGAGCAAGCGGATATGCGGGCGATTTGTATTGGCGGGGGACTCCCCAGCGTGCCTGTTAGGGAGAGATCTCTTGCAGACTCTAGATGTAGAATTACACTTGTCATCTGAACTAACAGCTTTAATAATCACGGGAATGACTGTAGTCACTGGAAGCCCAAATAATGAGCTAAAAATACTGGAAGTATTGAAATCAGTACCAACAAAGCTGTGGAGTAAAACTAGCACTATAATACTCATATACTCCCTGAAAAAACAAATAGATTAGGTGAAGATGGGGACCAGGAATATCATTTTGTGCAAGATGTACAGGTAGTTAAACAGTATGTAGTGACTCTTCATCCAGCAGTGCCCCATCTCTCCACCATACTTTTACAAATACCGCATTGGGCAAGAGATTTCACTGTGACTGATCTAATTGCTGCCTTCTTTAGCATCTCTTTAGGTGAGGACAGCCAACTTTTGTTTGCCTTTACATGGAAAGGACAACAATTAACCTGGACTCAGGAGGGTCTCCTACAATTTTTTCATGAATACTGAGAAATTATTTGAGAGATATAAAATTACTGGATGAATTGGATCTTGTACAATATGTAGATGATCTGCCAATAGCGAATAAAGATGAGGATGCCTGTATAAAAGACACTACACCTCTATGTACTGCCTTAGCAGAGAAAGGTCATCGTATATCTCCGTCCAAACTTCAGCTGTGTCAGAAGGACATTAAATATTTAGGGTTCATCCTAAGGGAAGAGCAGTGAGTAATAGACCCAGAAAAGAATAGAAGCTGTAATAAAGCTTCCGTGTCCAGTCACAAAGAAACAGTTGCGACGGTTCCTTGGAGCTGTGGGATTTTGTTGACCATGGATTCCTGGGTTGGAAGAATTAACAAGATCACTGGCAAAAGCAACAAGTAATGAGTAGGTAAAACCTATTGCATGGGGTCTGGAAAAGGAGCAAGTGTTTAAAACAATGAAAGGAGATTTGGCATCAGCTCCTGCTCTTGGACTTTCAGACTACACAAAACCCTTTAATTTGTATGTATATGAGCGAAAAGGGATAGCCAGTGAAGTAATAACAGAGAAAATTGGGTCTGCATCACAGGCCAGTCGCCTGTTACTCAACTCAGCTTGATCCAGTGGCGGCAGGAGCACCAGCTTGTATTAAATCAGCAGCGGCAACAACGGCTGAAAAGTCACCCAATTATCTTAGGACACTCAGTGACAGTTTATGTCCCACATGAAGCAGAAATACTACTGAAGCAATATGTGACCTAAGCACTGTCACCACAACGGACACATAGGTATGAACTAATTCTCCTAGTGGCAGATAACGTTATTCTGAGGAGATGCAATAGCCTGAATCCTGAGACATCATTACCATTGCCTGATGAAGGGGAAGAACATCATCAGTGTGAAGGGGTAATGCTTACTTCTAGCAAACCATGAACAAATTTAACTGATGTTCCTTTGCAGAATCGAGATTTGGCTTTGTTTGTAGATGGCTCATCCTACTATTTGCATGGACAACGATGGACTAGGTATGCCGTGGTGAGCCAAGGACAAGTGATAGAAGCTGAACCACTCCCAACAAGGCTGAGCACACAAGGAGTGGAACTGGCAGCTTTGATGTACACAGCTCATCTAGGAAAGAGAAAATGAGTCAATATCTACAGGGACTCTCTGTATGCCTTTGGGGTGTGCCATGTGATAGGAATGCTATGGAAAGACCGAGGACATCTCACATCATCAGGGAAATGGGTATCCAATGGGGAGAAAATACGCAATTTGCTGGAATCGGTCCACCTACCCAAAGAAATTGCTGTGATACGTTGCCCAGCCCATACCAAGGACGCTACAGAAATTAGTAAAGGAAACGCCTTAGCTGATGCAGCTGCAAAGGCTGCAGCCTGGCAACCTCTGAGAGAGTGTATGGTCACAATCTCAATGAAAAATCAGAATGAATGACCAAATTTAAGACACCCTCAAAACAATGGGAGAAGGGGGAAGCAAAACAAGATGACAGTGGAACATGGATGATTGGAGGAAAACCAGTTTGCCAAAGAAATATTTAACTATTGTGGCCAGGTGGTTTCACAACAAAGCTCATGTAGGAGCAGAGGCAGTGGCTAACCAGGTGCAAAAAATATGGACAGCACCAGGAATTTATGCTGCCAAAAAAAGGATCACAAGTAGCTGCACAACCTGCCAAAATTTTTCAAGTATCAAGCTGAGCTCAGAGTTAAGGGGACGACCATGGGCCTACTTCCCTTCTCAGGGATGACAAATAGATCACAGGTATGCTATCCACCAGTGGATACAAACATTTAGTAGTTATAGTAGACCAATTGTCAGGTTGGGTAGAAGCTTTCCCCACAAGAAAAGCGGACACGGGGAGTAGTAAAAGCATTATTAAAGGAAATTAGACCCAGATATGGAATTCCCAAATCAATTGAATCAGACAGGGGGACAGGTAGAAAGAATGAACAGAACCTTAAAAGAAAAGATAGCAAAGATATCCACAAACACTGGTTTGAAGTGGCCGGACGCATTGCACTTAGGTCTATGCCTCCTAAAGTTCCATACAGTGTCTATCCCTCCCTCCTGATTACAGCCAGAGCCCAGCTCAGAAATTTCAAATGTCCAGCGATTTCTCCCACACCAAAGGTGGCAGGACTGAAAGCTGTTGCTGGACCTCAAATATCCTTGGAACCCCATTCATGGCCTCACAAACACTGGGGCTCTGCACTTGCCTTGCCTCCTAAAAGTCCCAACACTCTCTCTCCCCTGCCTTAATGGCGCTACGTTGCTGTCTATCAGAGCTTGCATTTCCTCTGGCTGAGTTTGCTGGGCACTTGTGAGGAAGAAAAGCTAACTATACTCTTTGATGCCAGGGCACAAGTATGCACGCACACACGCACACATCGCTTCAGGGATGAAACACAGAAAAACTTGACCTCACCACTTCTTACTAGTAGCCTGTGGCGACCTGAGCCTGTAATTGAGCAGCAGTTGAATTGCTCTGTTCCCAGAGATATTCTTCCCTCTTTTTGTTAAAGATACTCAGGACTTCTGCTTTTAGAAGAGGGCTATAAAAAGAAGCTTGTATTTCATTAGTTATCAAATAAAATATGTTAGTCATCACTTCAGTACTTAGAACGCAGACCTCTCATAGGATCATAGAATGGTTTGGGTTGGAAGGGGTTTTTAAAGGTCATCTAGTCCAGCCCCCCCTGCTGTGGGCAGGGACACCTTTCAGCACAGATCTTGTCACCTAAACCTGACCGTGAACACTTGCAGGGATGGGGCATCCACAGCTTCTCTAGGCAACCTGTTCCAGCTGGACATAGAGCCGTTGACTGTAACACTTTGGCTGCATCGGCCATCCAGCCAATTCCTTATCCATCGAATAGTCCATCCATCAAATCCTTACCTCTTTAATTTAAAGACAAGGACGCTGTGTGGGACCGTGTCAATGACCTCACAGAAATCAAGGCAGATGACAACAATTGCTCCTCTCTTATCCACCAAGGGAGTCAGCTGCTCTCTTGTAGAAGGCTGCCAGATTAGTCAGGCATGATCTGCCCCTTGGCAAGCCATGGTGGCTGTCTCCAGTCACCTCCCTGTCATCCAGATATGACTTGGCATAGCTTCCAGGAAGATCTGTTCCATGCTCTTGCCAGGCACAGAGGTGAGGCTGACCAGTCCACCAAGGTGTGTCGCTTAACCAGCTCTCTAGGCTGGGCTATAGCATCAGTCATGCTCTTCGTGCATCTTCTGTGTGGCCTAACGCGTCCCTTATTCTTTACAAAACACAATAGCTTCAACTAGTGTCATATAACCCAAGCACTTCACTCAGATACTCTCCTAGGAGGTGGGATCTGACCACTTTTCAGCATTCGCGCTTTCTCGGTCATGTTTGGTAAAAGTAAAGATTGAAATAACAAATGGAGCCTTGCAAGTAGCCACTCAGGGTGTTCTCCTAAGGGAAATGGCTAAGCTAACTGCTTGACTTATAACTGTGCAAGGTAGAGAAGGACAATGTTGCCAGCCTTGTGCTCTTGGGCACACAGCTCACTATGCCAGGTCACCGGAGCATGACTGTTGCCAAGAAAGGTCCCTGTGCTTGGCTGCTCACCTGGACCCTGTTCCTGCTCATGTCCCCATTCCCAACACCTCTCTCGCTGGATTCAGGTTTCTAGAGGGCACTGTAGTCCCAAGTGCTGGCACTTGGAGGTGAAAGAGGATGCCAATGGAGAAGCACCTTCGCTCACTTTGCAGCAAGTCTCACAGTAGGCTTGGGACCTGGGCGTTTTATACTTTCTGTGAGGAGAAATGCCTACACATTTCTGCCTCGGTTTTGCCTCAGAAACTGATTTCACATATAGGATGCCTTGCGATAGGCTCAGAAACAAGCCAGAAGGCGTATGAACTGCAGCTCTTGTGGGACACTACAGAAGCATCTTCAGGGTTAAGTGTTGTCTTTTTCACTCAAACTCTACTGCCCAAGTTTGCCAGGAAACCAGCTGCTTCACCAAAACAGGGAAGGCTGGAAACCCATTTTCTTAACAAGATGACCCTGTTGATGGGGACCGCCAGTGGCAATGTTTGTAAGGCCTTGGTTTCCTTGTCTCTCTTGCACCAGAGGCCACGCTGGGGAGAACACCGCATAAATAACACACAGGCAGCCTGAGCCTTTAATCGAGCAGCACTGGAGATGCTCTGTTCTTGGGCATTTTTTTCCCCTGAGACCTCTACATGCTCATTTAATATGCTCAGCAGGTGTGGAAAGCTTCCAGCCTTCTGGATCACAAGCGCGCTTTCATAAAGGAAGTCTTGAGTTAAAAAATTTCAAGAGCCCCCCCAAACTCTTCTGTTCTTTCTTGCATGGTCCAATTCTCTATAGAAATTGGAAGCACCAATCAGAAACCCAGTTGGATCAGGTTTGGCAATTTTATTGTTTCCACTGTAAATTTCAAGTCTGATGGCTAGCATTCTTTTGATAATGCTTCTCTGCAGCCCTTGATGGTACACTGCAGGTTGTGATTGCAAGCTCAGTCACAAGTACTGAACGCTTCTGTCCATAAGCCACGCACCTGAAACACCTGGCAAAGAGATAGGAAACATTTCCTGGGTGATGCTGCAAATGTTGCTTACCTTTTAGTCCTCCTCTCCAGAGTTCTCTTTGGAGTTCTTTTTCTTCTTCACTGGCGTGGTTTAACCCCAGCCAGCAACTAAGCACCACGCAGCCACTCACTCACTCACTCCCCACCAGTGAGATGGGGGAGAGAATCGGAAGGGTAAAAGGGAGAAAACTCGTGGGTTGAGATAAGAACAGTTTAATAATTGAAGTAAAACAAATTCAAACAGTTAAATAGGCAAAGCAAAAACCGTGCACGCAAACAAAGCAAAACAAGGAATTCATTCACTACTTCCCATCGGCAGGCAGGTGTTCAGCCATCCCCAGGAAAGCAGGGCTCCATCACGCGTAATGGTTACTTGGGAAGACAAACGCCATCACACCCAATGTCCCCCCTTCCTTCTTCTTCCCCCAGCTTATATACTGAGCGTGACATCATATGGTATGGAATAGCCCTTGGGCCAGTCTGGGTCAGCACCCCCCCCCCGGCTGTGCCCCCTCCCAGCTTCTTGTGCACCCGGCAGAGCAGGGGAAGCTGAAAAGTCCTTGACCAGTGTGAGTGCCACTTAGCAACCATTTAGCAACAGCTTAGCACTGCTTAGCAAGAACCAAAGCATCCCTGCATCATCGCCATTGTTCTCGTCCTAAACCCAAAACACAGCCCCATACCGGCTACCAAGAAGAAAATTAACTCCATCCCAGCTGAAACCAGGACATTCACTTTCTTGCATTTCTTTTTCAATTTTGCAGAAATTGAAAGCTTGTTTCTGTCTTTTTCTTTCAGGCGCACTTTCTCCCCTCTCTGCACAGGAATGTTTTCTCTTTCTGTGTGTTTGTTTTTCATTTGCCTGGCAAGAGCCCGCAAACTCTGGGTGAACTGGCACTGGTGGGAGCACACGTTGTCCGCCTCCATATGCCAGCTGATTGGGACTGCCCTGCTCCATTTCCATGCTGCAAGTGCACCTCCACTTGGGAGGCAGACAGTCTGGTTGGCTTCTCCTCAGCTTCTCCCACCCCTCAGTGTCAGTGTGCTCTCTTCCTGCCACAGGGACAGCAGAGAGTTCCTGCACAGTCACATGTTTTTCTCTTCCCTTGGATCCTCTGCACATTTTCTTCACCTTCTTGATTTCACAGTCCCACAATGCCTCCAGGAAATAGACTGTTCAGCACTTGATTCAGCTGCGCCATGGAAGTGCTCTTTGTATGTTGGCATTCAGCACCTGCTCTGGGAGTCAAATCAGGGCACCTGGACAAACAACAGTGACCTTAGTTTAGGGTTGTTCTTGCAGCCTCCTTGTGGCTTCAGTCCCATCCTGTCATGTTCCAGCAGCACTTGATATGACATGCAGAAGACTGAACCAGCACTAGATGCTGGAAATTAGATCACGGTTTTCCAGCCATGTCTGTCCCTTTCAGAGCAGTAACTCATCTTTGTACGCTCTCAGACCTCCATTTTGCCTCTTTTCACATCTAGCCAGTCTCAGAGAGCAGATGGCTAGCAATTTACACAAGAGCAGCAGGTTAGTGCCAAGCAAGGAGGAAGAAGAAAGGACCCAGCAAACTGCAGAACAGACAGAACTCAATTGGACAGTCACTCTCTCGCAGGACAGAAAGCAAAACCCACTGAAGGAGTATACCACCACCACCAGTAGCAGGAGAGGGAGTGTATTCTGAACACCCTTTCATACTTGTTATTACCTGACATAAAAGAGTAAATATGGACGCTGGCAGAGAACCATCTTGATGTTACAAAGAACTACAGAGGCATCATTTGTCTTGTACCAATGTCCATCGATGGCCTGCAAAGAAAGGCAACACTATCTTCAGATGAACTGCAGGGTTTGGGAACAAAACCACAGACAGGACACCACTGAAGGATGCAATACACCAAAAAAAATCAAAGCAAACACCTCCTGAGACATTCTCTCTGAGAACAGTGCTTACCAGGAGCATTTGCATCCCAGTTTCTCTTCACCAGCATTGATTCTTACACTGCTGGAAACAAAGTTGACTTTTACCTTTACAAAGCAGTAATAGTGTCCTGACTGACAGGACAGTGTCCAGCTGAAACCTTCGTGTACCAGGACAGCATACAAGGAATAGAGCAGTGGTTCTCCAGCTGCTTGAGACATGTATGTGCCAAGGTCCAAATATTCCAGATACTGCACAACCTCAAGAGAGAGCAAGAAGACAGTTTCCTGGCCATGCAAATCTTCTTTGGAGGAAGCTGGACCCTTTGTGGCAGAGATGTTCCCTCACTAAGGTCTGCAAGGAAATCAAATGATAAAGGAGATCCTAGTCTTGTGGCTGAAGAAATGCTCTTTACAAACTAGTCTTCTGTACAGGAGCACTCAGAAAAAACAGCTCTCATCTACAACCCAAACATACAGTAGAGACAGCCTTAGCGCTGCCATTCCCATCCACCCCTCCACACAGAGCTTTGGAAAAGAGCTGCTTTCTTGCTCATGTGCAAGAAACTAGTCTTCTCATTTCACTGACTGGCCAATTTGCTTTCCATCCATAGTCTCACATCTGAATACTAGTCTAATTAAGCACTGCAATCTTCTACATGTAATCACCTGGTAAGAAGTGTTAAGAGCAAAGACATAAAGACATAAAGAATCAAGTAATTAGCACGCAAGGTAACACCACTCATACCGCATCTTTGTACAAGCCATCTTGTCTTTCAAAGAAGTCTGTACTCACAGGAGTTGCTCTGTGTGACAGCCATTGCTCCTATCTGTAACAGAGAAGAAAGCTCTGGTTGACAAAAGAGCATTGAGAAGTGTTCCAGAAGGACAAGAACCGCACAAGTCCCCTCACTTCCTTTCAAAAAAGCCACTCTGAGCATTAAGTAGCTCCTAGGGATGGTGAGACCATGCCTAAAACCACACACACAAATACCCCAGCAATTTCCATCCAAACTGGATCAGTGCTACTTTCTGCTTCTGCAGGGCTGTGCACTCAGGACATTTCCTTCAATTCTACAGCATTTTAGTCCACAGTAATTATCAAGTCCTTTTCAGAAGTCAAAAATGTACAAGGCCTTCTCTGAAGAGGACCAACTGTTGACCTGTTGCTACTGATAGCAACAGAGGACCCTCACATTTAAGGCATCACTTTTAAAAGCCCTCCATTGGGTACATGGCCTATTGCAGCTATCTGGTTTGAGGAAGCCCACAGGCAATGCACTTGGGAACAAACCTTTACTGTTTTCCCTAATATACATCATGCTGCGGAAAAAAAGAAGTAAAAAAAAAATCTAATATACTACTAGCATTCACCAGCAAAGACGGTTACAGTATTTGGGTGGGAAGCACAGACGATGGCCCTCTGTCCCTCCTGGGGGAAATCTGAAGAAGATGTTCTGCCACTTTGGGTGGCAGAGGACACTACATTTGTACCAGATGGAAGCCCTTTACCAGTAGCCCTGTGCTTGTTCCCCTCATGATGTGTTAACTAATCGAGAATTAGAAAAAAGTAGTCATGCTGAGAGCCTGTACGAGCGCCCAGCCCGTGGGACCCAGCCCTTGTGACACCTTCTCTCCATGTCACAAAGGAGAAGCACCTTTGCTCACTTTGCCTCACAGCAGACTTGGGAGCTGGCTGGTTTACACTGCCTGCAAGGAGATATTCCTGCACCTTTCTGCCTGGCTTTTGCCTCAAAAACTGAGTTCAAATAGGGGGCACCTTGTGACAGGGTCAGAAACAGGCCAGAAGGCGCGTGAACTGCAGCCCCTTTAGGACACTGCAAAATCATCTTCAAGAGTCATTGTTGTCTTTTTTACTCTAACACTACTGCCCAAGTTTGCCAGGAAAAACAACTTCTTCACTGAAACAAGGAAGAAGAAAGAGTAGAAACTCCTTTTCTTCACAAGATGACCCTGTTGATGGCCGTCAGTGGCAATGTTTGCCATTCCTTGGTTTCCTCGTCTGTCTTGCACCAGAGGTCACACTGGGGAGAAGACAACATGAATAACACACAGGCGACTTGAGCCTGTAATTGAGCAGCACTGGAGATGTTCTGGTCCAGGGAATATTTTTCCCCTCAGATCTGTACATGCCCATTTAATATGGTCAGCAGGTGCAGAAAGCTCCCACCCTTCTGGATTATGACTGCGCTTTCATACAGGAAAGCTCAAGTTAAAAAATTTAAGAAACCCCCAACAGTTCTTTCTCACCTGGGAAAATCCTCTACCAGAATCAGAACCACCACTTTAGATTGGGTTGGGGTTTGGTGGTAAGTTTATTGTTTCAATCACAGATTTCAAGGTTTAAAGGTTAGACTTGGTTAATGGTTCTTGGTGGCTTTTGATGGCCAGGTGGTGGTGGTAAGCCGAGTCAGAATAGCAAATGCTTCTGTCCACAAGGCCCGCATCTGAAACAGCCAGCAAGGAGTTAGGAAACACTTCTCCTGATGGTGCTGCAAGCCTTGCCTAATTTTCGTCCTCCTTCTTCACCTTCATGTATTTTTTTTCATCTTCTGATCACCAGAAACGTCTTGCTTCCGTCTTTCACTGTTTCTTTTCAGTTGTGCTGTCACCCTCCTCTGCACAGGGACATTCTCTTTGTTTTTCATTTGCCTGGCAAACTCGGAGTGAACTGGCGCATGTCTGACAAGGGAGTATTTCCCAGGCTGCTGCTGACCTGCTGATCCACTGAGCCACAGACCAGACGCTCTGTGGCCGCTCGAGCTAAGCCCACCTTCCTCTCCAAAGAGGTGATGGCAAAGCTTTTGGATTCTGTGAGAATCCTTCAGAGACCTGTGGCTGTTATTTGGTCTCGATTTTCCAAAGTCCTTTGCCCAGTGCCAGAACTCTCTCTCTCTCTCCCATCTCCTGTCACATGGGAGCAATAGTAACTGGTGGAGGAGCTGTATTTTTCCTGCCTCCCTGGCTCCACTGGAAAGGTTCTTCCTCTGCTCCAGCTTCTCTGTCTTTTGCAAGGAGGATCTTCTCCTGAGCTTCAGCCAGCACCAGGGCTCTTTTCTCC
>JBBPFK010000057.1:0-68000 GCA_037975005.1 Platalea minor | reverse complement strand
CTTTGGGAAGAGTGGTACAGGCTTCCACTGTCATGCATCAGCTGATGGAAACTGTGCTTCTGTCCTTTCCTGCTGTGAGCGCACCTCCATGTGGGAGACTGACGGGCTGGTTGGCTTCCGTTCAGCTTCTCCCACACCTCAGTGTCAGAGCACACTCTCTTCCCGCTGCAGTGCTCACGGGGATTTCTTGGAGAGTTGGGTGTTGTTCTCTTCTCTTGTCTCCTGGGCATATTTTCTTCAGGTTCTTGATTTCCCAAGCCCACCATGCCTCCAGACAAGGGGCTCTTCTGTGCTTTTTCCAGCTTCGTCATCAAAATGTTTTCTCTACTTTGGGCTTCAGTGGCTTCTCCAGGGGTCAAATCCAGGGGTGCCTGGAGAAACAACAGTGATCTTAATTTAGGGTTGTTCTGGCAGCTTCCTCGTGGCTTCAAGCCCATCCTGTCACTTCCTAGGAGCCATGGACAGTGCCCATGGACAGGTGCTTTGTAAAATTGTGTGAAACTTAGATACACAGGTGTTAATCTTTGATGACAAAAGTTCATGTTTAAAGGGAGAATGAAAACATTGATTATGAAAAACTGAGAGTGACAGGTGGGTTCTATGGCACTTGGAGCGTTTCTGTTTTGTATAGAATAAAAGGGATGCATTATGCCACACACACAAAAAAAGACACATTAAGAATAAGCGTGGTTTGATAGCCTAGCCTGGGCTAGATGGTCCACCAAGCTCCACACCTTGGTGGATGGGAGATCTGCCTTCTTGTTACTGAAGCAATGATTTTTATTTGCATTCAATATTTAAGTCTATATAATAAGCTAGATTAAAAAACATCTGCAATTAGGTAAAATAAGAGTTTCACTTGAAACATGTGATCAAAAAAATTAAGTTGAAATGAACAATTTATTCAGAACTGTGTGAAGAAAAACATGTATCAAACAAGCATTAGCAAAAGACCAAAGCAGATGTATAGCAAGGAAATATGAACAACACTGCAGACCTTACCAGTAGTCTATTTTGCTGCATTTTCTAGAGGTGTTTTCATGTATAAAAATACATCTAGGTATTCATGGGATACCTCAGAGAAATTCATTCCACAGGTCAGTGCTATGAATTCTTCACAGCTGAACATTTCATAAAGAGAGAATTCTTCCCAAAGAGGCAGATAAATTTTTCAAAAGATGACCAGGTGGGGGGTTTTTTTCAGCTTTTCTGGATGGTTTAGTCAGCCTCAGCTAGTGTAGTTTTTGTCAAAATATTAAAACAGAAGATTTCAAGAAAACAAATTCAAGGAGACTTAGAAATTTATCAAACAGCAGACTGTAGTAAGAAGAGGTGAGACTCTCATGGTGTAGGAAGAAGCTAGGAACCCACAAAGAACACAGGTACAGCTTGTGCTTTTTAGATTAACACATTACAAGTAGATGGTTCTCTTAAATGCACTAAAGGAAAAACTTCCCTCTTTCCTTTGATATGGTATCACACATTCTGCAAGACAAGGGAGAGCTCTTTATTATTGCAACACCCCCTCTTCTCTGTAATTCACCTTGAAGGAAACATACGAAAAGTTAGCACAGCTTCTGTTCTTTAAAAGAGAAGGGGGAGGGACGTTTACTAGTGTTGTGGTTTAACCCCAGCCAGGACTAAGCACCACACAGCTGCTCACTCACTCCCCCCACCCCCCAGTGGGATGGGGGCAGAGAACCGGAAGAGTAAAAGTGAGAAAATTCATGGGTTGAGATAAGAACAGTTTAATAATTAAAGTAAAATAGTAGTAGAAATAATAGCAATAGCAATAGCAATAGCAATAGTAGTAGTAGTAGTAGTAGTAGTAGTAGTAGTAGTAATAATAATAATAATAATAATAATAATATACAAAGCAAGTGATGCACGATGCAATTGCTCACCACCCACCGACAGATGTCCAGCCCATCCCCAAGCAATGAGCGCTGCCCTCCGGCCAACTCTCCCCAGTTTCTCTACTGAGCATGACGTTATATGGTATGGAATAGCCCTTTGGCCAGTTTGGGTCAGCTGTGCTGGCTATGCTCCCTCCCCGCTTCTTGTGTACCTGGCAGAACATGGAAAGATGAAATGTCCTTGACTAGTATAAACACTACTTAGCAACAACTAAAGCATCAGTGTGTTATCAACATTATTCTCGTACTAAATCCAAAACACAGCACTATACCAGCTACTAGGAAGAAAACTAACTCTATCCCACCCAAAACCAGGACAACTAGAAGACTTTATGTCAAAATGAAACTTGATGGTCAACATACCTTTTAACAGCATTACCAAAGATGGACCTAACATTGTCCACTGCTGAGACACTTGATAAGGTTCTAACATCTGACATGGTGTCACTAAAGAGAGCGGGAATGGGTATCAAGCGATTCACAGTTCTGACTGAAGTTTCAGACCTACATTAAGCTTGACAATAACATTTCTAACAAAAATCATGTTGTTATGATGTTCTACCTCATTACTTACTTATTTGTGTCCAGAAAAGCAATAGATAGAAATGGCACAGGGCTACAAGATTTGCTAGACAACATCAGACTCACTCAGGCTGATGCTCTATCTTTGAAAGTGAGGAACATAAGAACATCAGTAAATAAATATCAAGAATGCCACAAAGGTACTCTACTGCAGCCTCTATCGTATAGTTATTGGGAACCAGACTCTCAAAAAAGGCTAAAACATCTCATCAAGCCAAGAGAATGAAATATTGGCTACATAGAAAACTCCAAATTCCTGACAAATACATTTGTTTACGTTTAACTAATGTGTTTTCTATACAAACTGCATGTACTCTTCAACATTTCAGTACAAGGGAAGGCTCTATACACTACGCCCACATTGCAAAAGAAACAGTACAACAACTTTTCTGTCACTTTCATATATATATATATATATATATATATTGGTTTGGGCTGGGATAGAGTTAAATTTTGTGCTGAAAAGTCTTGATAACATAGGGATGTTTTACTTACTGCTGAACAGCGTTTACACAGCGCCAAGGCCTTTTCTGCTCCCCAGACTGCCCTGCCAGTGAGCAGGCTGGGGGTGCACAAGAAGCTGGGAGGAGACACAGCTGGGACAGCTGACCACAGCTGGCCAAAGGGATATTCCACACCATATGATGTCATGCTCAGCAATAAAACTGAGGGGGTGGACGTTCGCAGGGGCTACCGCTGCTCGGGGACTGGCTGGGCATCGGTCAGTTGGTGGTGAGCAATAGTTTTCTTTTGCATCACTTGTAATTTCTTGGGTTTTATTTTCCTTTCTCTTTGTTGTTGTTTTTTTTTTCACTTACTTTTTTTTTTAATTATTAATCTGTCTTTATCTCAACCCACAAGTTTTCTCAGTTTTACCCTTCCAGCTCTCCCTGCTGCCATCCTGCTAGGGGGAGGAGAGAGCGAGCGGCTGTGTGGTGCTTAGCTGCCTACTGGGGTTAAAGCATGACAGCCCTGTTTGCTGCTTAACATGGGGTCCCAGGCTAGAGTCAAGGTGGGCATGGTTATAGTTATAAACACTTCACATTCCTTTTTAACTGAAAAGCTGATGTCTAAGTTATAGATGGCATACCTGAAAAATAGGTAGAAATAAGACAGCAGTATGTGAAAGGAAAGGCTACTTCCCCTGAATGCTGAAAAGCAGCTAGTAACATGGGCAAAGAATTTCTTACTAGAAAGTAATACGATTTGAACCAAACTGAGCTTTTGTAGATTAAATAGCTAGATACAGTTAAGTTTTCCGTTTATAAATAACCTGTAACCATAGGAACTGGTTATTTATAAATAACCTGTAACCTGTAACCATAGGTTCAGTTCCACTGTGTAGGTTCAATCAGAACAGCAAAGCCTCTTCAGTATAATAGAATCAACTCTCAACTACTACGGAGAAGTATCTGAACATCAGCTGGCTTGCCCTTCTCTACTCCCCTACCCAGA
The DNA here is from genome assembly GCA_037975005.1 of Platalea minor. Lineage (NCBI taxonomy): Eukaryota > Metazoa > Chordata > Aves > Pelecaniformes > Threskiornithidae > Platalea > Platalea minor. The sequence continues at coordinate 64,047 of JBBPFK010000057.1, read as the reverse complement.
GGAGTCTGATCCAAGCTGTCTGATCCAAGGCTGACCTTTGACACAGGACAGCTGTGCATCCTTGTCTCAGACTTGCAGGGAAATTGCTAAGTTGTGAGAAAGAACAGAGTTGAACCTTACAAGGTGAGAAGGGTAAAATGCAGATAGAGCTTGGACTGTTTTAAGTGGGACGGTTAGGAACTCAGGAATTAAAGAGCAGAAAATCAACATGAAAAGATGTAAAATCCTAATGGAAAAAAACAATGAGTTGGAAGACAGGTGCTCAGCAAGACTTCAGATCAGCCCAGTCCATGAAGCAGCAGACCCCCACCCTCCACCTCCTGGCTGAAGCCTTCTTGGCCAGCAAAGACCCTGAAGTATCTCCTTCAGGGAGCATGCCAAGGCCTCTCATAGTGTCCTGCTACTCTTTGCCACCTTTTGTGTTTACCAAAAGTGTAAATCAGATTTTTGGTTAAATTGCATAGATCCTGCTTGCAAAGCCTCTGCACATGACAAAAGATGCAACAAAGAGACCCAGTAAGGGAACATGATGTCTGGTAGCTAACGTGATTTTTTGGAGAAGGAAAAATTACTATTCAGCCAAATCTCAGTGCTCTTGCACAGTTTTTACTTAGCTTCTGTTCAGGCAAGCTCATGGAGAGTTCACTCATTCAAGTCTATCACCACTTGTTTGCTGGAATTCTTACTAACAATAGTAATAGGCTGACTACAGTGTTTCTCCTCTGCATTTTCTGTATCAAATTGGACACTGTACACTAACAAAGACTAAAAACCACCAAGAAACAACAACAAAAAACATACCACACCACACCCATTCCGGTCCCTCTGAAAAAGTCCAATGCTTTCCATGCCACTAGAAAAAATTGGAGCCTCTTATTTCAGTGTACCTGCTACAAGCTTCCAGTATTTTTGCAAACTCTTAACTTGTATTTTTCAAAGCTTTTCTCCTTGTATTTATATTGTAAAAAAGATCCTCAATCTACAGAGAAAAAGGTTATGATTAAAAATAATTTTTAAAAATCTTCTTTCCTGATATAATTCATCTAAACCCATCTTCTTATTAGACACTATAACATTTTCTGAGAACGTTTTACTTTATGAAGGATCAACATTCAATTTATTCCTTACCTGATTAGGTTCACCTAACAAAATGCAGCTCTACAGAAATGTATGTTTTCAAGTATTTCGGTAACTCAGCATTTTTACTAAAAACAAAAGCTCTACAAGTACTCACTTTTCAGTGAAAATTATATTCCCTCCACTTCAGATGACAATGGATTCCCTGATTACACAGTGTTTTAATGAAATGCAAATGAACAGTTGCTGCATTCTAGGTTGTTAACATCATTAGAACAGCAACTTAAATTGTTCAGTTTTATTATTTATTAAAATAATATGCAAATTATTTTTTCTGCTGCAGTGAGAAATAATACAGAAGTTTAAAGTTCAGCCTCTTTTCGAAGCCACATTATCATAGACATTTCTCTACAGTTGACTCACATGCTAAGCTTGGAGGGTGTATGCTCCCAATGCAAGACAAACACAAACCTGCAGACTCCTGGGCCAGGCTTCCACTTTCCATCCCAGACTATGCAACATGCACGCTCTTTCCCATTTTGAGTTCCCTGTTTTTCATTACCCTAACCCTTCATCTCCTCCTGATCACATGCTAAAATCTGTAGTCAAATCATTTTGCTGAAAGACCAACAGAAGATCTGCCTATGCCACTCCTCAACTTTCCGCTCTGGATTGCACAACATGCCTCGCTCCTTCCCATGCGGAGCTCCTTATTCTTCATAATCTTAATGTCCATCCTAATCCCAAACCACATTCAAAGCCTAGTAGCTACATGTAGAAGATATGACTGAAAGACAAACAGCAGGTCTGCAGTTTCCCATACCAGCAGCCCTCATCTTCCCATTGTGGCTTGTACAATACAGACTCCTCCATCTTCCAAGCCTCTTACTTCTTCTAGCTCCTCACCATCCATTGAGGCTTTCAGCAGTCCAGATGGATTATGAAATATTACTCACAGTATATCTCTATGCCATCTTCAGAAGAAAGAGAGGAACTCCTGAAATTTACCTTGATGTCTCTGGGAATGAAAAGAAAAAAAAAATCAAACAAACAAACTACAGAACAACATCATTTGGAAAATATTCTATAAGGCTTTGCAATGTAACACATACCATTGGGTGGTGCAAGTGTAAAGACAAGAACAGAAGGGGGACAAGAGGCAACATGCACCCAAACCTACCATGATCCTAGTCCTTTGGTTTCGAGCACAGGGGTTTGGAGGGGCTACTATTCTACTGTTCAAGTAGAATTTAAGATTTTTTTTTTCCACTTTTAAAGTATATTGCATTAGGTAAAGCTTACCCTTACAGTCTGGGATAAAAATCACACAAAATATGTTTTCTCACATTCTGGGCCTTTTTTTGTAACTGCCCTAGAAGCACAGAATTCCTTCTTTTCCCCCCTCTTAATAAGAGTACTGGAAAGAGAATGAAATTCATTGGTTCATTATTACATGCAACAGCAGTGACTTCGATAACTAGTAAGTAGCCTACCTGTACACACACTTTGCATCAGCTGTTTTAGTTGTTACATGGGCAACATGGCTTGTGCTAGCCAATACCTAGAGAGAAAAAGCATCTTTGTAAACCTTGCTCTGGAGACCACACTGATGAATGAGCATCCACACTTGAAGAAGCATCACTAAATTTTGATATACCACTTGAAAGTAATCAATAAAAAACCTTAAAAGTTAGTTGTAGGTTAGTAATGCTTTGATGAGTTTCACTGCCTACCACAGTGACTTTTACCCGGGACTTTCCTTTGGCTTTTCTAACATTTCATTATTTCTGACAATGTCAGCAGCTAACCATGTAACATAACTAAAAGAAATTGGCAAGGTTATTACAGTTGTGCCTTTTTCTTTATTTCATGTTAGAAAAAAAAGCAGCTGGAAGTTTTAGGCTTTACTTCCTCATCTCTTCCCAGTGCTGCTTCTGACTCTATGTAATATCACAAAGTTAGGTTACGTTGGTTTTCCTGGAAAACTCTGTGGACAAGTCTACACGCCTGCTGAACTCAGCCTCAGGACAAGACTCACTGGCCGTGGAGCTGATGATGTTGGAAGTGTCTGAGAACTCAAGCAAGAGTCTGGTCGCTGGAGCAGGGCAGGACCTGCACATCTGGGCATGCTTACCTAGCCGGTTGTCCACATGGATGGGAAAGCAGAACTGACCATGGACTGCTATTTCAGACACTTTCCCATATAGCCCATGGGAATCTGGAGAACTAGTGTATCTGTGAGGTCAGAGATGCTACATTTGATTCAATAGCAAAAGCAAAAGAAGACACATTTGTATTTCAATCAGTTTTAAATACTGTATTTAGACAAATACCTGTCATCAAAGACTCACTATCTTTCAGTCTCTTTCACCAGAAGGTTCCTGAAGCAACATTTGAGAAGACAAGGCCTTGTTTTACTCAAAAATGCAGAAAGCAAAAAGAGTATATACTTCTCCCTAGGCATCCTTCTCATATCAAAGACAGAAAAATGTATTTTGAACTATATTCACACAATATTTTTATATTATAGATAAAATACAAAACATGCTTCTTTTTTAAAATACTGAAATACTGATTTTATTATTTTCTTGGAAAATGGTATTTTCAAAGGACTGGGGGGATCAATAACTTAGGAAGAATTAAAAAAAAGAGATCAAGGATAACAGTATGATGTAAAGAGAACCAGGTTAAGCTCTGCAGACTGTCAACAAAGGGGAAGAACACCTTTCGAAAATACCCAAACTTGTTCTGGCTGAATACAGCATTAAGGCCCACGTGGAGTCTGACTTGCAACGATCTTCTCAGAGCATATCAGACTACACAAAGGACAGGCCACAAAGCCAGTCTTATTACAACTCTGCTCCACAGCTGCAACTGAAGGGTACAGAAGCCAGGCAGAAAAGGCTTTATACATCATCCTAAGCTGCCTTGCTGGGCTTTACAAGCACCTTCTCTGAGCACTCCTCCTCCTGTGCCCATCCCGTATCACCCAGTCTGCCCGGCTGCTGACCTGAGTGCCTGTGCACTCAAGATAGGCAGTGCTGCCTCCCTTCTCAATTTCTGTTCCTGCCACCCTTGTGTGGAAGGAGGAAATGCAAGCGTGCAGACTCCATAATTCATTGGTAACGGCTGTACATGGCAGGGATGCAGCTTTTGGAAGTACTTTGATCTGCACAAGAGGGAACCGCCCCAGTGCACACAGGCAAGAGGCTTCCATGCTGCCAAGTTTCATTTTTAAACCCAAGTTTAAAAAAAAAGATTTAAAAGTTTCCTTTTCTGTCTTGTGACTTATTTGACAAAACAACCCACAACTTGCAAAGACATTTAGCAAAGTCTGTTTGTTGTGAGTGTTAAGGTCAGACTCTCTTCCAAGCCAAAAAACTTACTGCATCAGGATTAACCTGGGCTAGTCTTCAGTTTTGCTGCACTGAAGTGAGACTCCCCTAAATAACGATAGGAGTTTCAGGGTGACATGAAATGCCAGATACATTAGTCCCAATCAGCGACTCATTCCTCTTAACATTTATATTCTGTTGATTTACACAAGCACTTCTGCCTGAGTAAGAACTGCAAAATTCCACCTATAAACTTTTCCTTCGGTCATTTAGTAACCAGGATTTAATTGGGAGCATGCAGTGTTCCCACCTCGTACCATTGCAGCCACAAGACAGCAACTGTGGCAGTCCTGTTGACCCTTTTTTTCAAGGCATGGCTTTGCCTCATTATTCTGGTGCATTCAACTTGGGGTGAAGTGATAAAAATACCCACACTAAGGTTAGCTTTACCTCTTTTCTCCAGTCACTAAATGGGTAGGAGGATACTTTCTGTGAAAACTCAAAGATAGATACTTATCAGAAATTTTGTATGAGAAAGATGTGCAGATTGTAATACTTGATAACATAGGAAGACCCTCTTAGAAGTGTGATTCACAGAAAGGTGGATTAATGAATGATCTCTCATAAAGTACTCATCTTTCTGCGACTTGGCGATTTGGTTTTCCTAATATATGAAGAGACAATTAGAAATTACAAGTTAGGAAACAATTGCCTAAAAATATTTTCCTTAAACCACTTAAGACCAAAATAGCAACTGCTTTCTCTGAGCAAGGGATTGTCCTGAGAAATTGTTGGTAGTAGTGATGAGCCTCAAGCTGAGGTGTTGACTAAGACACACAGATGAATTGCCACATATGCTGAAGACACCACTATGCAATTTAAAATGCTACTTTAACTACTTTTATGTTTTATATATGGAATAACTAAACAGGTAAAAAAAACCCTCATGGCCTGGACTTCAGGGAAGTAAATGACTTGTATGTAGCAGAGCACACGCAGAACTATGTGAGCTCTGGAGGGCAACAAACCACCCAGGGGCCCTGTGGATGGAGCACTGCTGGAGCACAAACTCTGCTCACCTCATGAGTCACAGCACTCCAACTTTGTGCATTTCACAGTCACTCCCTGTGTGTAAGTACCTGGCGGGCAGCGCACAGCTGCGGTGCTTCTGTGTCGGGGGCGCTGCGAAGAGGAGGCCCACATTGCAGGACCAGCATTCCCCACCCCTGCACGGCCTGGCCTCAGCGCCGGCCCCTCCCTACCTGCCTGTACCAGAACACGCGGGCCCGGCGGCAGAGAGGGCCGCCTCTCAGCCAGGCCGGCCGCCGGCCCCGGTGCTGGCTGAGCAGAGCGAAGAGAGCGCAGCTGCGGAGGAGGGGAGGAGGGGAGGAAAGAGGGGCCGGGTGTTCCTCCCCACGGCTCCCCATGAGGCGAGCCACCTCCGCTGCCCACCGCCCCATGAGGGAGGTGGGATGGGGCAGTCCAGGTGTGACGGGACGGCGGGGCCAATCACGGTCACCCTCACCTTCGCTGTGCGACAGAGCTGCCCTGTGCCGGGCTGGGACAGGGCACCCCAGGAGCCATCCCCACGCAGCCCCGGCCCGGTCCGGCCCGGCCCGGTGGGGAGGGTGGGGGCTCCGGGAGGAAGAGCGACCGTCAGGTGACGGAGCCCCGCCAGACTCAGTAGCTCAGCAGGGGGTGGAGGCGGGGAGCAAGGGTGGCAGCGTGGTGTGAGCACGGGGCGGGGGGGGGGGGGGGGGGGGGGACTGTGGACCCCGCTTGTCTCTTCCTTCTCTTTCTCCTGGTGGCTCTGCGAGCCCGGGACGCCCGGGGTGCTCCATTCGGAGTGCAGAGAACAGGGTGTAGCACCTTGGGGCCGCGGGGCTGAGGCAGCAAGGGCCGGGGCTAGGAAAGCAGCGGGGCCGGGAACGCTTCTCCCTCAGGCCGGTCACAGCAGTGCCCGGGGCCGTGGCTCGGCTGCTCCCCAGCTGGATCCCGGCTTCCGGCCTCGGGGATGTCCCACAGCGGGGTGCTCGGGAGATGCACAATCTGGAAAACAGAAGCATGTCTGCTCTAGCCCTGCAGTGTTCTCCTTGGATGAACCCAGGTCTCCAACATGCTGCCCAGGGGAACAGACAGGGCAGACCTAATGCAGCCCCTCTCTGGCCAGCAGGCTCTTCTCCACTAGACTGTGAATGATCATTTTTTCCTCCAGTGCTTTTGTGTGGGCTTCCTTTCTCACAGTAAGAAATCCCTGAGGGGCCATATGTTTGCACATGCCTGGAAACATTATTTTGAAAGCTTCCAGGTGCAGCTAACAGGTCACCCAGGCCCCTCTGCAGCTTTGGAAATCTCCATCCATGTCACTACCTGACCCCCCTCCAGTCACTGCAGGTTGCTGAGGAAGAAGTAGATTACAACATGTAATGGAAACATACCTGATTACAGATGTGCCTATAGGTGATGGCTACCCAACTTTTCCACTTGATCTGTCTGTGAGCTTCAAGGTGATCCCACAGGTATGTCACTTGAATGAACGAGCATTTAGGTTTTATATTCAGTTCATATGAAATTTAACAATATTTTATTGGGCAATCCTCAGACATGCAGAAGAGCAGAAAGGGAATGGGTCAGGATCAGTGATGTGCCGTGGGGCACTTTGCCTTGCAAAACTGTTTTTGCCAGCTGCTCCCACCCTGCGCTGCTTCCAGTGCCAGCTGCAAAGCCAGTGGTCTTGTTGGGGTCGATTTGAGAGCTGATGTGAGCTCCATGGAGTCCTTTCTCCCAACAGCTCCGTGCATGGTTCATTCTGGACCAGCATGGTGCCACGGCAGGCACTCAGTAACTGTCTGCAAGATGGTCCTGAGTGGAAGGGAGGGACAAATGCCATGGAGTAATCCCATGTTGGAATTGCCTTCACTGCTGTTCAGATCTGAAGAAGTATATTGGTCTATTTCACAGGAGCTGCTCTTTTCTGTGTATAGATGTGGCTGTAGTCGATGGTTATACAGCTTCCTGACTGGATTCCAGTACTGTCCCACCGGGAGAGCACATGGGTACATTATGGCTTTTTATTTCCTTTGAGATCTGCCAGGTGAAAGCCCAAATGTCAGAGAGGTGTCTCTTGCAGGTGTGAGAATACAGACTTGCATGTGTGTGCCATGTTATTATGTGATCCCCTTACGTTCTCTGCCATTCAGTTATGACAATGTATACCACAATATGTGATGGAAATGTCTCATGGGTGTTTGAAGATGTGTCCACTGGGAGGGCTTTTCCAGCTTCTCGGCTGGATCCTGTGCTGGAGCTCTTCTGGCAGCTCAGGGGTGAGTAGTCAGTCTTGACTGACTTCACAGACTAAGCACTCATTTTCAATATTTTATTTATGAGAAATTTAACTTAATACTTTCTGTTAAGGTCCTCAAAGAGCAAAGTGTAAAGCTAAAATAGGGAAATCTTCATAGAGGTCATCAGAAGTCCTAAAGAAAATCCTGAAGAAATTGGAGAGAGCAGCACATGGTGGGTATGTAGCACGCTTAACCAGAAGACTTAGGAACCTGAAGTTTTAGGTACATGTATGAGCAAACCGGAGCCTACACAGCAGAAAAGGATCGATCAGAGTCTCGTTGCACTGACACTTGATTTCACACCTTGAAGGCGCTGGCAAGCCACAGAGATGGTCCAGAGTCCTTCCTACCAGTTGCAGTTCAAACTGAGTCCCAGAGACAGCTGCTGCCCCAGTTACACCATTACTGGTCAGAGCTGTTCTGAGCAGATGTTGGTATCCAGCTGGCAAGAACTGGCAGTGCTCACGCCTTGCTGCCAGTCGCTGGAGGGGAGAGTGCCCTTGGGCGGTGGATCACTGAGCAGTGGTGGGCAGGCAGCTTGAGGTTACTGAAACTGGCAGACTTTGCCAGGGCTGCAGGCGTGCCCTGGCCAGGATCGGAGCAGCCCCAGCTTCACAACCTGGTTCAGCCCTGTTGGATATTTGTCCTTGATGTTTGAGGACTCTTGGTGACACCTGGGTGTCAGGGACAGATGAAAGCTGGACACCCAGCTTGAGGCTGGACACCTAACTTGAAGGCAGCTAAAATGAAGGGCTGTTAATTCAGTCTTGGGTGGTTTAGCTGTCTGTTTCTGTTGTGTTTTAGATAACTTGGCTGTGGTTTTCCTCTTGTTTTGGGAGACTGTGGGCTCTTCACTGCCACTTGTGAAAGTGCCCAGAATATGGTTGCAAGAGCTGGTGGTTCAGTCTACTGTATATGTTTGTTACCCTTACTGTGTGATGGAGTTGGCATGATGGGACCTGCAGTGTTTTCCTATCCTCTCTGAAGGAAGTAATCCACCATCATCCTGCAGTTTGCCAAAAATGCACTAAGTGGAATGTGAACAAGAAGATCACATGCAACCTCCTAGTCTCAGCAAGTCAGGTTTTGCCATCTACTGGTAAACTGGAAAGTGTCTAGCTCTTTAATTTTTATCCATTCATGACACTTTGTTTGGACTAGTGACTAGGTGCACACCCAAATGTCCAGGCTTTGTTTCTAGACGTTATTAATGTATTTTGAGAAGTATTGCCTCCTGAAGATATCACGTTCCTGATAAGCAATGGTTACTTCTAATTAAAGTGACCCACTTTCTTTCTAAAGAGACAGACTGCAAGACTCTGGAGATGGAGGCCTTTCATGAAGGAAGCAGTCATGCAGTGCCAGTCTCTGATGACAAAAGAGGGGCGACACAAACAAGCATACCGGGTAATTGCTGTCCCTTGGGCATCCAGTGTTGTACATCAAAATCACTGTGTGTCTGCAGGCTCTTCCCATGGTGCCTGCTACTGTACATCGTGTCAGCAGCCAAACTACTAGTACAGAGCAAGTGTTCTAAAAGAAGCCAGGAACGGCTCTCTGAGGATGACTGTCATCTCTGGGGTGTGGAGGTTATTGCTATCAGTGTGCCAGAGAGATGCTGGTAACCTTCTCTGGATGCAGAGAGAGGCTCATCTCCCACTACACTCTGTTCACGGGAATTTCAGAACTTTGCCATTTTGGGAACAAGACCATCTGAACCACACTCAGCAGATGATGGGAAATGTGACTCTTAATCAAGTGTACCTCGCTCAATACCTGCATCCCAGAGCTTGCCATGAGTCCCTAGAGACCCTAGGCACAACAGAGGGGATGTCTCCTGTGAACTGAGGTCCAAAAGGATACACTGACTCGCAGATCCAGCACTGAAGAATCCAGGTACTGAGCAGTCTTGCAGGGGTCCATAAATGGGAGACAAGTCCTGAAAACTGGGGGCATGCAAGCGGTGCCCATGCTGGAGAAAAGGCAAAGGGGGAGAGCAAGGTTCAGGTGTCTCCTTAGAGGGCCTGACTCTGTCCCCTCGGGATGTGGGTGCTGGGCTGGGGAGGGAGAGCTGGAGGCATCACTCCCTGATGCAGGGATGGGTTTTGTCCATCTCACTCAAAGGGGCGATTGGTCAAACAGCTGTGCCCCCCACATGCTCTCCATCTGGCCTTATGAGTTCTGTTCAGTGAGACAACTTGTCCCAAAAAGTCAGAGAGTGCCTCCATGCAGCAGCACTAGTAAGCCTTGGAGAGTGAAGGTGGGCAAGAGCAAAAGAAATTATGTGCAAATGTGAAAGGTGACTAAGAAGGGGGAGCAAACGTGTGACACTGGGAAAACTGGATTACAGCCATCCCAGAGTGTAAGCAGAGCTGAGAGGAGAAAGAGAGGGTCCAGAGTGCATTTATTTACAATGACTTTGGGAGTTTCCTTTGGAAAACCCAGGACATGTTGCATCCCCGGGATGTTCCCTTGTTCAGAGATGCTAAGAAAGTGAGAAAGAACATCTCCTGGCAATGTCAGACCTCCTGTGAGATTGCCAGTAGTATGCAGGACACACTGACATACAGAGTTGTTCCTCTAGGTGGGGATGACAAGAGAAACACAAATGCTGCAGATGCTAAGGATGTCCAGAAGTACTGCGTAGAAGGCGTCGTGGCAGTCCTGGGCTCCATGCTGCTTGGAATGGTATTGTGTGGTGTAGTTACCTGTCTGTGGAGGAAGATAAAACAGTGAGTTGTTGGTTGGCTTTTTTTGCCAAACTTCTGTGTTAGATGGCTGCTATTAGCCATGAAGCATTTAGAGCTAGAGTATTCTGGAGTGCCAAATTAGTTATTGATCAAATTCTACTGAGATTTCTGCTGTAAGATGTTTTAACTGCCTTCTCAATTCATGGGCACTCTTTTCTGAAACACCTTCTTACTGTTGCAAGTATTATATAAAGTGATCCTGCCTCGACAAGAGCAGACACACTGAAAGACATAGGCAGAGCAAGGTCAGGAACAAAAACGAGGGATGAGATGCCATAGAAAGTGAGAAGCACCAATAGTGACAGCTCCCTACCAGTGAACTTACCAGCAGAAGGCACCCTGTTAGGTGAATGCCATGAACTCCAAGCGCTCATCTCAGCCCAGGTGACCCAGGAACTCAGACTGTGATGATGAACCTTCCCAGCTATTGGCCTTGCTTTGGAGAAAGAGAGTCAGTCTGTCCTATCTGCACCCAAACACTGCCAGCGTGAGTGTTCTCAGCACAGGCAGGGGTTTTGTCTGTGCAGGGGTACATATCTCTTTGGATATGTATTCTGAAAAGAGGATGAAGAGCACCCCTGAGAGCTGGACCCGATGCCAGCAGCCACTGCCTGTGCCTGGAAAACTAGCCCACCTGCCACGGAGCCCTCACCAGCCTGGACACCTCTGCTGTGAATAAAGACTGAGAGAGTTGGGGTTGCTCAGTCTGGAGGAGAGAAGGCTCCAGGGAGACCTTACTGAGGCATTTCAGTATATAAAGGGGGCTTATAAGTAAAGCGAAGAGAGACTTTTACCAAGTCCGGTAGTGACAGGACAAGGGGCAAGGGTTTTAAACTGAAAGAGGGTAGGTTTATATTGGACATAGGGAAGAAATGTGTTATAATGAGGGTGGTGAGACACTGGAACAGGTTGCCCAGAGGAGTTGTGGGTGCCCCATCATTGAAAGTGTTAAAATTCAGATTGGACAGGACTTTGAGCAACCTGATTGTCATGGTTTAACCCCAGCCAGCAACTAAACACCACGCAGCCGCTCGCTCACCTCTGCACCCACTGGTGGGATAAGGGAGAGAATTGGAAGGGTAAAAGTGAGAAAACTCGTAGGTTTAGATAAGAACAGTTTAATAATTGAAGTAAAATAAAATAGAATGGTGGTGGTGGTAGTAGTAGTAGTAGTAATAATAATAATAATAATAATGATAATAATAATACTACAATAATAATATACAAAGCAAGTGATACACGATGCAATTGCTCATCACCCACCGACCGATGTCCAGCCCGTCCCCAAGCAGCAGTCCTCCCTCTCCTGGCCAGGTCCCCCCAGCTTATCTACTGAGCATGACGTCATATGGTATGGAATAGCCATTTGGCCAGTTTGGGTCAGCTGTCCCTTAGTCCATATGATATACGTCATGCCCAGGTCTTATACTTTCCAATACATTCTAATTAATCACTACCACTTTTCCAGTCTTTTGATATTTATACATAGATATCATTTCCTTAGTCTATGGACCATCCCTCTAAAATGTTCATTGAGTTCATTTAGTCCCTGACTTTGGGCTTCATCTGTCATAACAGTCTTTCACGGCAAGAGAGATGGTGTGTGGTGTTCGATTGTTGCATGCTGAAGCCAGTTCTGGTTCCATCACCGCTGCACTTTTCTTGGTTTCCTCAAAGTTCACTCTTCATTAATCTGGGTGATCCTTACTGTAATACTGTTGATATGGCATATAGCAACCATAGAAGTGATGACATACAGTATTATATAGCAATTTTCTTTATACAATTCAGTTCATTGGCTATATTCACCCAAATTCAAATCCCCTTGAGGTACACATTGGCCTTCTCCATCCTTTCGCATCACCCACCAAGTGCACCCAGGTCCTTGAGCAAAAGCGATCCCATGAATGGGTTTGCCTTTGCCTGAGGCAGGAGTAACCCAGACTGTCTCCCCCAGCATATTTTTTATGTGCACTAAAGGGACTTTATCCCCCTTTACAGTGTGTAAAAGTTTGGACTGGGCAGGGCCAGCTCAATTGGCAGATCCCCTAGTGTTGAGTAATCAGGTGGCCTTTGCTAAATGTGTATCCCAATGTTTGAATGTCCCACCACCTATTGCTCTCAGTGTAGTCTTCAACAGTTCATTGTATTGTTCAATTTTTCCAGAGGCTGGTGCATGATAGGGGATGTGGTATACCCACTCAATGCCATGCTCTTTGGCCCAGGTGTCTATGAGGGTGTTTCAGAAATGAGTCCTGTTGTCTGATTCAATGCTTTCTGGGGTGCCATGTCGCCATAGGACTTGCTTTTCAAGGCCCAGGATAGTGTTCCAGGCAGCGGCATGGGGCACAGGATATGTTTCCAGCCATCCGGTGGTTGCTTCCACCATTGTAAGCACATGGTGCTTGCCTTGGTGGGTTTGTGGGAGTGTGATATAATCAATCTGCCAGGCCTCCCCATATTTATATTTCAGCCATCATCCTCCACACCAGAGAGGCTTTAACCTCTTGGCTTGCTTGATTGCAGCACATGTTTCACATTCATGGATAACCTGTGCAATAGTGTCCATGGTCAAGTCCACCCCTTGATCACGAGCCCATCTATATGTTGCATCTCTTCCTTGATGGCCCGAGGTGTCATGGTCCCACCGAGCTGGAAATAATTCACCCTTATGTTGCCAGTCCAGATCAACCTGAGCCACTTCAATCTTAGCAGCCTGATCCACCTGCTGGTTGTTTTGATGTTCTTCAGTGGCCTGACTCTTGGGTATGTGAGTACGTGATGTACTTTTAGAACCAAGTTCTCTACCTGGTCAGCAGTATCTTGCCACAGTGCGGCAGCCCAGATGGGTTTGCCTCTGTGCCGCCAGTTGCTCTGCTTCCATTGGTGCAACCACCCACATAAGGCATTTGCCACCATGCGTGAGTCAGTATAGAGATTGAGCACTAGCCACTTTTCTCGTTCAGTAATATCCAAAGTCAGCTGGATGGCTTTCACCTCTGCAAACTGACTCAATTCACCTTCTTCTTCAGCAATTTCTACAACTTGTCGTAGAGGACTTGATACCACAGCCTTCCACCTCCAATGCTTTCCCATCAGTGAACAGGGCATATTGCTTCTCATTTTCTGGTCGTTTATTATAGGGTGGGGCCTCTTCAGCATGTGTCACCTCCTCCTCTGGTGATATTCCAAAATCTTTGCCTTCTGGCCAGTCCATGATCACTTCCAAGATTCTTGGGTGACTGGGGTTTCCTATTTGAGCCCCTTGTGTTGCGACCCACTTATTCCATGTAGCATCAGTTGCATGATGCGTACAGGGGATCCTCCCTTTGAACATCCAGCCCAGCACTGGCAGTCGGGGTGCCAGGAGGAGCTGTGCTTTAGTACCAACCACTTTCGAAGCAGTTTGAACCCCTTCATATGCTGCAATATCTCTTTTTCAGTTGGAGTATAGCGGGACTCGGATCCTTTGTATGCCTCTGTGCAGATCCCTTGACCTTACTTTGTTTTATGGCAAAGCCAGCCTCTGGAAGGATTTGGGCTATTTTCTTCCCTTTCTCAAAAACTTCTTCTGCTGTATTGCCCCATATGATGATGTCATCAATGTATTGCAGGTGTTCCAGAGCCTCACCCTGTTCTAATGCAGTCTGGATCAGTCCATGGCAAATGGTAGGGCTGTGTTTCCACCCCTGGGGCATTCAATTCCAGATGTACTGGACGCCCCTCCAAGTGAAAGCAAACTGTGGCCTGCACTCTGCCACCAAAGGGATTGAGAAAAATGCAATAGCAATGTCAGTTGTGGCATACCACTTGGCTGCCTTTGACTGCAATTTGTATTGAAGTTCTAGTATGTCCGGCATGGCAGCACTCAGTGGCAGCGTGACTTCATTCAGGCCCCGATAGTCTACTGTTAGTCTCCACTCTCCATTAGACTTTTGCTCTGCCCATATGGAACTGTTAAAGGGTGAGTGAGTCTTGGTGATCACTCGTTGGCTCTCCAGTCAGCTCATGAATCAGCTTATGGATGGAAATCAGGGAGTCTCTGTTGGTGCGATATTGCTGCCGGTGCACCGTTGTAGCAATTGGCACCTGTTGTTCTTTGACCCTCAGCCGACCCCACAACAGAAGGGTCCTTCGAGAGACAGGCAAGGTGGACAGCTGTTTAATTTCCTCCGTCTACAAGGCAGCTATGCCAAAAGCCCACCAGTACCCTTTTGGGTCCTTGAAATACCCTGTCCTGAGGTAGTCTATGCCAAGGATGCATGGGGCCTCTGGGCCAGTCACAATGGAGTGCTTCTGCCACTCCTTCCCAGTTAAGCTCACTTCAGCCTCCAATACAGTTAGCTGTTGGGATCCCCCTGTCACTCCAGAAATACAGATGGGTTCTGCCCCTTCATAGCTTGATGGCATTAGGGTACACTGTGCACCGGTGTCCACTAAAGCCTTATACTCTTGTGCGTCTGATGTGCCAGGCCATCGAATCCACACAGTCCAGTAAACCCGGTTGTCCCTTTCTTCCGCCTGGCTGGAGGCAGGGCCCCTCTAGTCCTGGCCATAGCATTCATTACTCGCTTCTTGTAAATGCAAATCAAAAGTCCCTTATTAAGATTGGAAACAAAATCAGCCCTTCTACTCTCTCTGGGGGACTGCTCACTGGAAACTGGAGCAGCAATTTTCCTGGAGAACCCCCTTCTGTGATTGTTTTTCCTTGCAATTCACATACCCGTTCCTCTAGGTTCAAGGTAGGTTTTCCATCCCACTTCCTCATGTCCCCTGGTCACGCAGGTAAAACCACAGGGTGGCCTTTGGTGTGTATTCACTATATCCTCTCTCTGAGGAATGCTGACTCCTAATAGCTGAGATACGGGTCCATACAGGTGGGGAGCAGGACATATCCTCTTTGAATCGCTGGAACTGCCGGGATAGTTTCTTGGCTAGCATGTCTGGCAGTTTCTCCACAGCCGAGACGCAGGCCCATAGGGAGGAAGAGAGACTTTCTTTGTATTGCCAGAGTTGGCCAGCCAATTGATCCACTGTCTGTTCTGCTCCATCTTTCCATGTCATTACTGCCAATGAATTTGCATGCAATGATGGTGCAGTCCGTACAAACTTTTGCCATGTGGGTCATGTGCACCTGACTTCATCTGGATCTTTGGATAACTGCTCGTTGTTCAGGTCTCCATAAATCACCTCCAGCATGGCTAATTCCCTCAGGTACTGGATACCTCTCTCCATGGTGGTCCACTTGCCTGGGTGACATATAACATCTTCCTTGAAGGGATACCTTTCCTTCACACCTGACAGGAGTCGCCTCCAGAGGCTGCCCCTTTTCTAATCACTTTGTCAATGCCCCCTTTCCTAGAAAGGGATCCCAGCTGCTTGGCTTCCCTATCCTCTAATTCCAGGATACTGGCCCCATTATCCCAGCATCGGAGCAGCCAGGTGATGATGTGCTCGCCTGGACAATGACTGAAATCTTTTTGCATATCTCACAGCTCACTTGGGGATAGGGATCGACTGGTTACCATCTCACTTAGGGGATCTGTGTCTTCCTCCTCCTGTTCTTGTGATGGCCCTGGTTCATCTTCATCCTTTACTAAATGAGCTGATTTTCTTGTGTATTTTTTCTTGTGTATAGAGGTGATTGATACCAGCATAGGTTGGTTCTTTGGTTCAACTACAGTACCTGTTGTGGGGGTTGGCGTAGCCGCAGTGCCTGTCGCCGGGGCTCGTGTAGCTGCAGTGCCTGTTGCTGGGGTTAGAGTAGCCACAGTGCCTGTCATTTTGTCATCAAATCCAGAGACCTTCTCTTCCCCTTGAGGTTACTGAATAGTGTTGAACAGGGCTCAGTAGGCACGGACCAGGCCCCAGCACATTGCAGCGATTTGTGTCTCCCTAGAATTGCCAGGGTGACAGCATACTTTTTCCAAATATTCTACTAATTTTTCAGGATTCTGCACTTGTTCAGGGGTAAAGTTCCAAAATAGTGGAGGAGCCCACAGTCCTGGGCATTTGCCCATGCTATCCCACACACCCTGCCACTCATAACTATCCAGCCTTGGGGCAGATATCTGGATGATATTCTTACACTACTTATTAACCTTAGACAAATCCAAAACAATATTCCCAAGAAATACCAATACAAGTATCTTAACTACCCAAGGATGTTCAAGAAACTGAAAAGTTGTTGTAATTAAGGAGGAAGCATCATAGAAGAAGGTAACGAAGGTACCATTCTGTATTTCCCCGCCAAAAAAAAATATCTCTGAGGAAGAAGTATAATTGCTAATTGTCTCCACGAGGTGGTACCTGAAGTACTGTAATGGCTTCAGTACAAAACGCAAATACCAGATAAAGCTCAAGGTCATTGTTTTAATAACAAATCTCCCAGACAAAACATCACTAGTCACTGCAGAGCACAGCAAACTGCAAAAACCAACACCAATCTTTAACATGTACAGCAAGAACAAGAGCGTGGCACAGATCAGGCAAACTAATATCAAGAACAGATGAATCAATATTGTGACTGGCAACTGTTAACAGATGGAAATTCATTAACACACTCTGGATAATCTGTTATTATCTCAAACACTTCGTGACCCTCGTTGGGTGCCAAAAAGGACTGTCATGATTTAACCCCAGCCAGCAATTAAGTACCACACAGCCGCTCACTCACTCCCCCCTCCCTGGTGGGATGGGGGAGAGAATCGGAAGGGTAAAAGTGAGACAACTCATGGGTTGAGATAAGAACAGTTTAATAATTGAAGTAAAATAAAGTAGAATAGTAGTACTAGTACTACTACTAGTAATAACAATACTACTACTACTACTACTAATAATAATATACAAAGCATTTGATGCATGATGCAATTGCTCACCATCTGCCAACAGATGTCCAGCCCATCCCCAAGCAGTGGTCCCCCCACTCCCAGCCAACTCCCCCCAGCTTATCTGCTGAGCATGACATCATATGGTATGGAATCATATGGCCAGTCAGGGTCAGCTGTGCTGGCTATGCTCCCTCCCCACTTCTTGTGCACCTGGCAGAGCATGGGAAGATGAAAAGTCCTTGACCAGTGTAAGCACTACTTAGCAACAACTAAAGCATCAGTGTGTTATCATCAACATCATTCTCAACCGAAATCCAAAACACAGCGCTGTACCAGCTACTAGGAAGAAAATTAACTCTATGCCAGCCAAAACCAGGACACCAGTGCAGAGCCAAAGGCAGCCTTTTCTCTCCTTGAGATCTCCCTTTGGAGGAAGAGAACAGTTACAGAACTCTTCTCGCTCATGCTACAGCAGACACCAGGATGACAGGTCAGCAGCATTTCCCATAGCTGGGCAACATGATGATCAGCACTGGGATAAGCAGAGAAGATTCCACATTGCAGCTTGCAGGGCTGGGAGTCTGTGAGCATGAGGGTGTCTACAGAGGAGACTCAGCTGAGGGGCACAGACACAAATGTGCGTTCCTGAGCTCTCTTTCTCTTCCCTGCATTTGGTGCCTCTTTGTGCATCCCTGTGCTGTGCACACACTAAGGCTGCCACACAGCCCCATCATGCCCCTCTGATAACACTTCTTTCCCACCTACGTATACGCACACACACACACTCTCTCTCCCCCACACAGCAGGAAGTCAGTGGAGCAGGGTACATGCACCTCACACCTGCATGCAAGTGCCATTCCCCGCTGTTCCCAGCCAGCCAACTGCCTTCTCACATTTCAGGTGCTCTCTCACTGCCCTGCCCACCCGCAAAGAGCTCTGTCTCTTCCTCTCTCAACCGCTCCTCTTCACACATCTCTGTGCCTGTGCCTGTGCTGCCACCACAGGCAGGTTGCTGGGAGGAGGTGGCCTTTCTCCATGGTTCTCCACTGGTTCCTTGTGGCCATCCTGGCCCCTGTGGGTAAGTGAGCTTCCCTTCCCCTCCAACAGCTGCACTGGAGCCACTGCTGCTGCCTCAGCTGTGTGCCCAGTTGCTGGCAGTGCCCCATTCCCCAAGGCTTCTAGGGGGAGGATGGATAATGAACGAGGTGAGCTTTCCCTCAACCTCTGAACTCAGAAAACTCTACAGATCTACAAATCTGTTTTTTCTGTCCCATTTTAATACTTCAATTGAGAGTACTGGAGTCATTATATTTCAAAACAGATTTACTAGTGTCTTTGAAGCTGGCTTGTGGGGGTTTTTCTCCTATATGTCTCTCTCAGAGAAACGCGACACTGTCCCATAGCTTGCTGACCTCCTTATGCCACTTCATCCCATGTCATACTTCAGGGATGTGTTTTTGTGTCCCCTTCAATGCGTTTCACTTCTCACATCTCTTCCCTTCTCTTTCCAGGCCAGGCCCTTCAGCAATCGCCAGACACAGTTGTCCGAGTGGGAGACTCTGTCACTCTGCACTGTTCCCAAACAGGAAATGCATTGTGGGCTATGTACTGGTACAAGTTGCCCACAGGAAAGGATGCCACTCTGCAGTTGGTTGTATACTCACCAGAAGGTGGCAAGGCAGAGATTGAGAAGGAATTCAGAAATCACTTCCAGAGTAATGGGACTAAGGGCTACCGCTTATCTGTGGCGACAGATCACGCCCTACTCAACGACTCAGGCACATATTTCTGTGCTGGGCAAGACCCACAGTGACTCAAAAGCTGGAGCAGCATAGCACAAACCTTTCCGTGCAAACAAGGATCTGTCCCCAGCACACACACAGCCCTGTAGTTGACACTGCCCCATTTTCCCCTCTTGCCCTCCAGCTCTGTCTACTTAAGGAACGTGGTGGTATCCTCTGTCTGTCTTCTGCCTGTCCGCTAATTTCTTTCCTATTCTTTCCCATCTCTGAATCACCTTTTGACCCTCCTTTCTTCTTGTTCTCACTGCCTTCCCGCATTTCTCTGCCATCCAGAGACTGCCTCTCACCTTCCTCCTCTACTCGCTTTCTCTCTCTCCCCTTCCCCTTTCTTTTCTGTCCTCTCTCACACCTGTCCCCCTCCTATTTCCTACAGCCTCTGCCATTTCTTCTCCTCTCAGCGTGTTACGGCAGCTCATGGGTAAGCAGGATGCGGAACAGTTCACACAGCCCTTCTTCACCAGCTGGAAAGTCAAGGCCAACCTGGAGTTGAATCTGGCAAGGCATCCCGGAACTGAGCACTCCTGTGTGTGCTTGTGTGTCCATGAGATTCAAGGGTCTCCTGGGATTGCTCACACTGTGGTTTCCGAGAGTACAGGTGCCTCACTGGTAACCCGGGTCTCAGCACGCTTCCGTGCGTGAGGGGCTCCAAGTTCCAGAGCGCCAGCAGGACCGTGCCACTGAGCACTTCTGTGTGCATGCTGGTCCCTTGGCCCCACCAGTCTCCAGGGAACGGGCACGCCGCTGTGCATCAGGCTCTCCGAGTCGTGCCACTACCCTGTGACCCGAACACCGAGGTATGCGATGTAGGCCAAGTCTCAAAGGTATGCAGGGACGGAGCACGGTCCTGTAGGTGAGGAGCCACAAGGTGCTCTGTGGCAA
Organism: Platalea minor; assembly: GCA_037975005.1. NCBI lineage: Eukaryota > Metazoa > Chordata > Aves > Pelecaniformes > Threskiornithidae > Platalea > Platalea minor. The sequence continues at coordinate 44,027 of JBBPFK010000057.1, read as the reverse complement.
TAACCCACCATACCTTTGGCTCTGCTAGCCAGAATGGAGCTGTCAGGGCCAGGAGGAGCATCATTCTCCCACCCTGCTCCACACCGGGGAGGCCACAGCGGTGGACTGGAACCACCTCGTGTCCCCAGGACAAGGGAGATGTCTGTCAGGGGTCTTGGAGACGGTGAGCACTGGAGCACAGGGCAGGTGGGGAGAGGTTGAGGGTTCTGGGCTTGTCCGGCCAGAAGACGAGAAGGCAGGGGAGCATTACCTGCAGCCTCTCATTCCGCAGAGGAAACTGAGGACGCATTAGAGACAGACTCTTCTTGGAGGTGCCCAGGAAAGGACTGAAAGGTGATAGGCACAAGGTGGGACGGGGAAATTCTGCTGAGGCAGAGGGATAAAACCCTTTGCCAGAGGAGCAAGGCAGCCCTGGGACAGGGCCTGGTCTTCAAAGGAGTGGTTTGCATCTGGGGAAACTTTCCAGACTGCCCTGGTCCAGGCCCGGAGAGACCTGCTCCAGTTCTAGAGCCAGCCCTTACCTGAGCGCAGGGCAGACTGGAAACCCTTGGATACCACCCTTGCCAAGTACCTCTGTGCGCCTTTGGTGCATTCCCCGGGGCAGTACAGCTTTGAAGAAGACTGGGGGAATGTTGGGATGAGAGGGTCTTTGTTTTACTCACCGCGACTGCTGGTTCTCCATTGAAGTCCTGCCAAGACAGACAAAGGTGTGTTAATCCTGTCTGGTGAGGGGAGGAAGGGGATAGAAAGTTTCTCTCTGTGGAAGGAAGGTGCCCGCTCTCCCTTTTCCCTACGCAGACCTGTCCCGATCCAATGTCGGGAGAGGTTTCGATACAATCCCAAGGACGAGACTAAGATGCAAACAAGGTCAAATGCCGTACAACCTTTTACTTTTATTGGAGGGGAGAAGAGAACGGAGGGAGGAGGGAGGGCAAGGGAGGAGAGGAAAAGAATAGGGGAGAGAGAGTTAGAAAGAGAAGGAGAAGGAGGAGTTTGTCACCACCACTTCGACTCCGGTGATCTTCGCAGGGTCTTCGGTGGCCTCAGGTTCCGTCGGGGATCGAAGCGGGGGGGGGGTGAGCCTCGAGGGTGCAGGAACGGAAGGAGGAGTCTCGCACGCGCCGGCGCCGCCCCCGCCGAGGGGCACGTGCGCTCCTTATATAGGGGCTCCCACGCACGCGCAGATCACAAATGTGTAAGTGCGGTTCGCCACGGACGTGCTGCCCCCGCCTCTGCTCTTTTCGCGCCTTTTTGTTCCCGCCTCAGCTCTTTTCGCGCGTTTAGTCCCTGCGCAGGCGCACGACGTTGTTTTTTCTCAAAGCTGGGGAGAAGATGGTGTTCTCAAAGCGCGACGCTGGATGGCGCTACAGCGGCAATGTCGAGACAAAACCGCATTTTTTCTATCGGTTCTTTACACCACCCCGTGGCTCGACATTGCAGCTTGGTGGTATAAGACAGAGAGAGAAAGAGAAAACAAAGGAGAAAGAAAGAAAATGCAGAGCTGAAAGGGTTGGGGATAAGGGTGGAGGAAAGTTGTGGGAAGGGAAATGGGAATAACATTGTTTCAGGTGAAGGAATGTCTTAACACAGATTAACTGAGGTATTGCTCCATGCAAGCTTATTCTTGAACGACTTTAACAATTCTTCAACATGGAAGGGTAAACAGTAGAAATAGGGTTGACAATAACTGGCAACAGTAAACATTAGAAATAGGGTTAACAGTAACTGGCAATACGCGGTTTCTTCCTTTAGAAGGAATTGGGGATGGGTTTAAATGATGGGTACTGAGGTTGGTTGTGGCTGATGGATGTACAGATTTTCGTTACACCATCAGGTGAGGTGTTAGGAACAAACTGCATATTTGACACAACGTGTCGAATTAATTGAATAAAACATGGAATTATACAGGGTAGGAACAGTAAGGTGGCAGTTGCGCATAGCAAATACAATATTAATTGTTTGACCCACGGTGCCCCCGGTAACCAGGACCACAAATCGCCGTTCCAACCACTCCAGGTTTGAACAGGGACATGGGCTATTTTCCTGATATCTTGGGTCAGTTGGAGAACCACTTCTCCCACATCATCTATTTCTAGGCAGCAGTTAGAGATATTTAATTTTCCACACACCCCTCCCTCCTCAGCCAGTAAATAATCTAGAACCATGCGGTGCTGAAGGATTGCCGTGCGCATTTGTTGAGATTGTCGAGTTAATAGGTCTATGGCGTCAGCGGTTTTGTTGGTGATAATTTCTAGGGCCGCTTGCAGTCTGATTATTCCGTTTAGATTATAGATTGGTTCTCTTGCCCCTGCAACGGGCTCGTTCGGATTCCAGGTTGCTGGTCCATAATGTTCAATTATTCGCTCAGGGGGCCATTCGTCATTCCCCCATTTTTGTGTCCCACCTAAATTTACCTTGGTAGATCGCGTCTTACGGGCAATACTTCTATCTCCGAGGTTATCATACACTTTTACGCCTAATTGGGGTCCACCAGTTTCTGGCAGGAGGAAGAATAGGGGTCTTATGATTCCTATGTAACAAACTCCTGACCACCCCGCGGGTAAGAATTTGTATGCCATATTCCCACAGATCCAATAATGCCGTTTTTTGGCTTTATTTCCCTGAGCAAATGGCCCATCTTTCCCTGGTGGAAACTCAAAATAAGTTGTGTCTTTGTCACCCAGAGGGCTGAAAAAGGTGGTTGCCCCATCCCTTATTCGGCCGGTACAATACCAAGCCCCATAAGTACTGAACATTCAATATTTACTTTTTGCAAAGAAAACTAAACAAACAATTACATTTTCTAAGCAAGTACAACATTTCATGTTACTTGGCTATTAAGTTTTCCCATATACAGGACTACTTAATGATGAAAATAGAGGGAGATCAAAAAAAGTAAGGATTATATATATAGTAAATCATAGGTTGAAATCCTTGAGATGTCCAACATAAATAGGTATCATTGGAAAGCTATTGAGTATTTTTTCTTAAATAAGCACACACACATATACGTTCTTAGACACGCACCAGACAATTAGATGTCTTTGTACTATTGCATAAAGACTGTAGTGCACTGAAACAGCTAACATTTAGCCTGTTTGACATAGATATTAGATCTCGAATTATTCATAGAGCTGCAATGAAGTACAAACATGTATGCACACATATGTACCCCCAATTATAAAAACTGATATACACAGTGGAATATTCTAATGGATTAGTGTCTCTGAGTTAAAATGATCCAAAGTAGCAGGTGCATCGTGGTCATATCACCGCCCTTGAAAAACAAATAGGAACAACACTTGCTCTTTGGGTTAGGAGGAGGAAATAATCCATTTGGTGTGGATTTTGTAGGTTCTCCCACTGGTATCTTTCGCTTTCCATGTATATTTGTTTAGCGGGGGTATCTAATATGAGAGGCACAGCTCCCACGGTGGGAAGCTCGACCAGAACCGGCTGGCTGGGAGAGTAAGATGATGCACCAGGGCAATTGGGGTTTCGACAGATGGGTACCATGGCTGGCCCCTGTGGACAAAATGCCGCAATTTTCGGGCACCCATTTGTACCCCAGTGATTATTGACATTGGCCACTGCCTCCCCCACCTGCTCGGCCCATCCCGGTTGGTGGGGTTTAGTAGATCTCCCTTATTATTACAGGTGAGTTGTCTGATAAACATCCGCCCTCTGCCTCCCTCCTCACGCTGAGGGGGCGGAGGTTTTAGTTTCCCACCACTCTTTTCATCCTTCTTAAACCCTTCCTCCCTGTCCAATGCTGGCGCAGAAGGTGGGTTCGGTTTGGGAGGGGGTCCTTGCCTGGACCACCTCCGCACCAAGAGCTTCAACTTTTTGGTGGGGAGCCCATCCATCAAGTCTCGGGGCACCCCCTTTTGCAGTCCCATTTGCCACAATCCTTGTCGGAATGGGGGTTTCTCCCTTTGTGTTAGGTCGGGGCTTCCCCCCGAAAAAGCCAGCGATTTATTTGCCGGCCTCGCTGCCCGCACAGCCCTAGTTTCTACCTTTTGGTAAGTCCTGTCTACTGGCCCATATTTCCTCCCATAGTTTATTAGTTCCTGAGCTATCTCCCCCCAGGTCCACACCTTCCTCCCCCACTGCTGCTGTTTGGGGGTTACTGTTCCCTCCAGGGCAGCTGCAATTCGCTCTTTGCGAGGCACATTTTGGATTCTCCCCTGCAATTGCATCCCGATAGGTTTTAACGAGTCGGGGAGTCCTCTTATTAGCGGTGTCAGCCGCTCGGGGTCTACTGGTAACAACATCGGGGAGCTTAAATTTGGTTTAAGTTCCCGGTCATACATCATTTGCAGGCATGCTGCCTTTTGTACGTTTTCTAGTAGTTGCTCAACCGAACCAGTTATAGCTAGGGGATCCCCCCTTTCTAATGGGTTCAGCCCCCCCGCCCAATATGCTGCCCTCTGGGTCAGAGACCATGGGGCCCGGCGATCGCCCGTGGTGAGGAAGACGCCGAGGCCCCAATACCCCTCTGCTTCTTTTTCTGATAGCATGATCCCGTCCCCCCCCGACAGGGATATCCTCCACACATACTCGGTTTCAGACTCCCTTGCCGTCCTAGCAAAATCCTTTCGGAGTTTAGCCAGTTCGGTGGCGGTAAAAGGGATTTCTTTGGTTACAACTTGGGGACGGTTGTCGCTATCGTCCTCATATATATATTCCGTTTTTACCAGCGGGCACATATGGGGGGGGTTATCCGCCGTCTCCCTTAATTGCTTTAGGTCTTTCTGGGGGTAAATTTGGCGTACGCCTTTCACCTCCAACGTTACCTCCGCCTCAGCGAGGGTGTCTGCCTCCCTCAGGAGCTGAACCCTCAGTTCCTCCTTCAAAATCATATTTTGGTGCTTCTCCTCCTCTAGCGCCCGTTTGGTCTCTAGTAGTTGCTCTCGCAGCAGCGCTATCGCCGCTTGCAACGCAGCGGCCACAGCCTCCGATTGGCAGGGCGCTCGTTTCTTGTCCTCCACCGCCGCTGCCAGACATGCTCCTAACACAGCACAAACAACAGCCTTCCCTTTTCCCTTCTTCACTCTAGCTTCTTTATGCAAAACCGCTATTCGGTCCATAACACTTTGCAGTTGGAACCAGTGGTCCCGTGCCCAATCTCATCCCGGGGGCAAGGGGCGAGAGCGGTACGTTTCTAAAAACTCATATAATTTCTCTGTCTCTTCACAAAAGTCGCCTGCCTTTTGGGCGGCCATATCCTACAAAGGGGAGTTCGTCCCGGGAGGGTCAAACCTTAAAAAGAAAACCAAGTTTCCCCTATACGCTCCCAGGAGGCCAATCCGCACACTACTACAAGACAAAGACGAGCCTACAAAGGGGATATCATCCTGAGGGGGTCACACCGTACAATCCAAACTTCCCCTATACTCCCCCAGGAGGCCAGACCATAAACTACTGTAAGACAGAGCAGAGCCTACAAAGGGGATATCCTCCTGAGGGGGTCACACTATAAAATTCAAGTCTCCCCTATACGCCCTCAGGAGCTCAAATCACAAACTGCTACGCGCGTTTCAGTACAAAGCTCTCAACACCCACTCCTTCCTTGCGCTTCGTTCGTCTCTGGCTGCTTCCCTCGCGGGAGAGCAGAACCGCGGATCGGAACTCCACACTCGCTTCATACTTGCTCGTACGTCTCGTTCACACACACTCGCTCAGCACACTGTAAGGTTGTATGACACGCTCGTCTCAAGGGATCCTGTCCGTGACGCCAATTAAAATGTCCCGATCCAATGTCGGGAGAGGTTTCGATACGATCCCAAGGACGAGATTAAGACGCAAATGAGGTCAAATGCCGTACAACCTTTTACTTTTATTGGAGGGGAGAAGAGAACGGAGAGAGGAGGGAGGGCAAGGGAGGAGAGGAAAAGAATAGGGGAGAGAGAGTTAGAAAGAGAAGGAGAAGGAGGAGTTTGTCACCACCACTTCGACTCCGGTGATCTTCCGCAGGGTCTTCGGTGGCCTCAGGTTCCGGCGGGGATCGAAGCGGGGGGGGGTGAGCCTTGAGGGTGCAGGAACGGAAGGAGGAGTCTCGCACGCGCCGGCGCCGCCCCCGCCGAGGGGCACGTGCGCTCCTTATATAGGGGCTCCCACGCACGCGCAGATCACAAATGTGTACGTGCGGTTCGCCACGGACGTGCTGCCCCCGCCTCTGCTCTTTTCGCGCCTTTTTGTCCCCGCCTCAGCTCTTTTCGCGTGTTTAGTCCCTGCCCAGGCGCACGACGTTGTTTTTCTCAAAACTGGGGAGAAGATGGTCTTCTCGAAGCGCGACGCTGGATGGCGCTACAGCGGCAATGTCGAGACAAAACCACATTTGGTACCGGTTCTCTACAAGACCATGTCATGGTTCAGGTGTTACAGGTGAACACCTTTGCTGAAACCAGTTCTGGGGTTCTTAAATAACCCCTGTGATTTCAAAGAGACTATCCTAGTGGGGTCCCATCATGCAGGATTCCAGCCTTAGATCAGGGCCCCAGGATTTGTCCAATGTGAGTGTCGTCAAGCCTTGATTTATGTCCAGTGCTCCTTACTCCATCACACAGAAGAGCTCAGCTCCCTTTCAGCTGCTGGGGCTGCACTCCACTCTACCTGGACCTCTCTGGAACAGATCAACCCAGCCTGGCTGCCCCCACCCCCTCTTCCCCCTCTCTGGAACAGATCAACCCAGCCTGGCTGCCCCCACCCCCTCTTCCCTCTCTCCCTTGCTCAGGATGGGGTGGGTGCCCCCTCTGTGCCCCCTGGGGCAGGAGGTGTAACCAAGGCCTGGGGTCTCTCCCACGTGCCACTTGCATCCTGGCCATTCAAAGCCTTGTTGACCACGATGCTGCCGTTGAACCTGCCTTTGCCCTGGGAAGACAAATGGATGTCACCCTTTGCCCAGTGTGAAGCAGGGGCCACTCGAGACCCCTGCCCAGGGCCAATGTTCAGCTATCAGCCCAAACCTCTGCCCACACGGGTCCAGCCTGGGAACTGACTGCTCTGCCCTCATGTCACCCCGATATAGGGCACAGATAGCTTCCCCAGAGGAGGAGAGGTCATAATCCGCTTGGGGATTAATCCCTCGGGAAGATCCCATAATCCTGCCCTGGGCTGTGTGTGTGTTCACCTGGGCTTGGTGGAGAAGCCCTAGCCCCACTTCATGACCCTATCCAGAGCTCTCAGCCTCGGGGAAGGAAGGGGCAAGTTTGTTCGCTCCTCAGCACAAAGAGAATGTGAAATCTGGCTTCAAAGGGGGCTTATAAGAAAGATGCTGACAAACTTTTTAGCAGGGCCTGTTGTGATAGGACAAGGGGTAATGGTTTTAGACTGGAAGAGGGTAGGTTTAGACTAGAGATAAGGAAGACATTTTTTACAATGAGGGTGGTGAAACACTGGAACAGCTTGCCGGGAGAAGCGGGAGATGCCCCATCCCTGGAAACATTCAAGGTCAGGTTGGGCGGGGCTCTGAGCAACCTCATCTCATTAAAGATGTCCCTGCTCATTGCAGGGGGAAGGTGGGGGGCTGGACTAGACAACCTTTAAAGGTCCCTTCCAACCCAAACTATTCTATGATTCTGTGAGTCACAGCACACGGAAACTCTGAAGAGGAAGACGGGGTGAGGGAATCACAGGTCAGGGACCTGTGACTTTCAGCTGCTCCTGGGTAAGAACTCTGTCTCCAGGTGAAAACAGGCTGAAGGGAAGGATGCCAGGCTACAGCTCAGGGCTTTTTCTGGACAAGGGCAGATGCCGAGAAGGAATTCAGCAAGTGCTTCCGGAGCAATGGGACACAAAGCTACCGTCTGATCCTGTTCCTAGATTGTGCCTATCCCAATGACTCAGGCACCTATCGCTCTCCTAAGAAACACCTCAGCGACAAAGCATCTGAGAGAGCCGGGCACAAACCGCTCGGTAGGCAAATGGCACTTGTTCCTTCATGCCCTGCTCTCCTTCTCTCCCTCCCTTTCCTCCAGCACCAGATTTCTTTTAAATTTCTCCCCATTTCACCTACTCACTGCTTTTTCTATCCTTTTGTTTCACTCAAACTCTCTATGTCCCTTGTCTTCGCCAGGAGACAGCTACGCAGCCCATTGGCAACTTTGGCAGCTTTTTCATGGACTCTCCGTTCCAGTGCCAATTGGGGTTAGGAGAAGTGAAAACCAGAACCCAGGAACAGCTCTGTCCTTTTGACTCTTCCAGGAAAACTAAGCAAGCCCAGCCCGACCAGTTAACTGAGCAAAAAAGTTGCTGCAAAATGTTCCAAGATGCTGCTAGTTGCGAGGCGCTGAAAACAGTAAATGTCTTCCCCAGAGTGACATTCCCTGCCTCTGTCCTCCATATCATAGCCTATGGAAGTACCCAGAGAAACGGTGCACAAAGAAGGGGTGCCTGAAAGTCTTTATTTTTTGATAATTTTTGTATGTCCAGTCCCAAAACAGAAGAAGAAGATGAGGAGAAGCAGCAGGTCGCATAGAACGAGAGCGTCTCAGTTGGCAGACATAGTTTCTTCAATCCAGGAGACATAATTGCAAACCTTAGTGTAAACCCCGGGATAGCCTTTCTGCGCACATCCAATACCCCAGGACACAATGCCCTGGAGCTCCCCGTTGCAGACTACTGGACCGCCGGAATCTCCCTGCGCACATAAAGGATACGGATATTCAGCAAATGGTGTCCGCCTAGGTGATGAGCCAGAGATCCCAGAAATCACTGACATTCAAGGGAGCTCCGCTGGGCTTTTTCTACACGCAAGTTCTACAAAGGTCATTTCTGATTACCGCTCTACACCTGATGCTACTGTGCCTTACTTTAGCTCCAAGGGCACCGCAGCTAAGGATGAGCAAGCTGCCTGGTTTTGAGGGACGCAGGCCTTGGCAGACGCTTAGGATATGTGTGTCTTAACCATTATTCTGCCAAATATTTCCACGGAGCTAGGCGCATGTAAAATGCACAGCAATTGTCAGGTGTGTTCATCTTCCAGGCTGCCTGGCTCTTGGCATACTGGCTATTTCATTCTCCGTGAGTCCAAAGCTAACATTTGTGTCCGAAGCTCTGGAGTCACCGTGATATTACTATTGACTCTCTGGTGCAGCACTCCTCCATTTTAAATAGCCTAAGGTGCAGGAGGTGGCATAGTCTGCTTGTGGAGAATTAGGGCAGAGGTATTCGCTGCCTCAAAAAAGGGACAATGACTAACTGAGTGGAAAAAACCTAGCCTCGCTCAATAAGCAACTCTCCCCCTAAGCCTCCACTGTTGCTCAAGACAAGAGCATTCGGACACGCCAGTGCAGTGAATATAGCAGAATCTCCACTATGATGGCCTCTTCTACTAGCAAAAGGCAGGAGAGAAACATATGGGAAAGGAGAGGCAGATGTTTTACCTGGCAGGAGTCTTTCCCTCCCTCCATGAATCCTACACATATCATGTTCTTGGTAATTTGCCCAGGGTAGGCTTCGGTGCACTTGCTTGAGGGGAGTACAGGAGCCTTCAGGCACTGCAAGGTATCTGGATACGCATCTACAAGAAAAGAGGGAGAGATGGTTGATGACACCTCTGAGTTCGTTTCAGAGCCCGGAGAAGATCTTTCTTAGCAGAAACGTAATCACTGAACATCCTGTTTTAGCAGGCGTCATTTTTCCTCTGAACGGTAATTGCAGCATGGATTCCTTTTGTTTAGACGGAACAGATTCTGCCCATGGGTCCCCCGTTCTACACTGCAGCCACGTTAATTCTTCTGATACCTAGAAAATCATCAGTTGGCAAGTGTGGAGCTAAGAGCTACTCTTGTAGCACATCTGCTGGAGGAAACCTGAGCCTCAGGAAAACCATCCTCTCCTCTGGTGCAGGTTTAGTTGCCCTCAGCGGATTAGACACCAGCCACCAGCCACACCTCTGACCATCGATGTAAGAGAATGGATCTCTCTTGTAGTAATCTTAGATCCACAGTCACAGATTTTGATCTTGTTCGCAGAGCGCTGACAACTCTATTGACGTTAGTTACATTGCTAGTGCTCGGCACAGCTGTAGCGCCGGGCCACAAAATTTATGGCAGCGTGAACATCCTGGCGAACGGCCCATGGATGATTGAAGTGATTCCACGTTCGTAACACAGAACAAAAGGAAGCACCTTATAAAGGCTTGCCTTTAAAGCAGCGGAATGGTTACTGTCCGCCAGAGACCGATCACTCAAAAAGGCCTGTCGCACAGCGCTTCTCTGTGCTTTACCCTGTACTGTTTGGGGTCAATTGTGAGGTCTTAGAGTGTCTCCCGGGCCCTCGTGATGCTGTACATTCCCACAGAGTACTCACTGGCACTGCTGAGTGTGTTGCCCCAGCCAGAGATTAGGCATGTGGTGCCTGGGGCCACACAGCTGGTAGGCAGAGGAATTGTTTGGACAGCTCGGTTGAGCCGGGCTGGTTTGGCAAGCTTGATGAGCATGATGTCATTGTCCAGTGTTCTGGAGCTGTAGCCAGGGTGGCGGATGACTTGAGCTGAATTAATCAACTGCTGTGACGACTCTGTGAGTGCCAGGTTATGCTTCCCGAGCTGCACTTGGATGCGACTGGAAAAGAGAAGGAAGGGCATAGACTTTACTGCTACCGACAGGTTATGAGGAACCTCCCTGTCACTGTATGCACTCGCTTCAACATCACTATGGTAGCAGCTGTTTTCACGCAGGTTATCTTTCTTGTCCTGCAATAAGCCCCACGGATCTACACTCAGATCTTACCCACTCCCAGTACAGGTGGTGGTGAATTTCTGCAGGCTTATTTTCTTGAGCTGGGACAAGCTGAATGGCTAACAGTGCTTTATACAAACATTCTGGAGAAAGGCAAGCTGCAATCGCCCTGACCTCGTTCCTCTTCCTGTTCTCCAGTGACTACGTTGTAGCGAGATTAATGCAATTTATAAGAAATCACAGCCCATAACTCCTTGCTAGATTATCACGTTGTCGTTTCAGAAACTGCTCTGCATTCTCAGAAGCATTGGCAGAAGGGGAAAACCCCTTATGATGCCTCAGCCCAGCTTCCTGAATGAGCCACCCATTCCTTGCTTGTGTCCTGTCGGAACAGAGTCACTTACGTATTTGGATCTCACAGCTCAGAATTCCTGCTAGAAGCAAACTGGAAGAAAGAAGTACGTTACGGAAGAGCATATGTTTTCCACTCACGACTTGTAGCAGTGAGCAGCTGACAGGACCCACTGGCTGCTGATGAGGGAACCTCCACAGAAGTGATACCCAGAATTCAGGGACACCTGATAGGGGACAGAGTTCGCTGCACAGGTGTAGCCTCCCACAATCTTGTCGTCGTCATCATCAGCGTTGATGGGGAAGGCAACTGGGAGATAAGAAGTGGCATATGTCAACACGTGGCATAAGGAATCTTGTGCCCCTGGGACCGACGGAAGCAGCTCCCTCGTGGCTCTACTTCTATGAAAACTCACGGGAGCAGTGGTGGGCAAGCACTCGCCCATAGTCCAAAAATGTACAGCAGCTTTGGGACTGCCTGGGCCAGAGGTGTTATCTTTATACTTCACAGTCCTTAAGGGAGACACAGGCTTTTTTTGAAGCTATGGACGCATGTCAGTGTTCCTGGGTCAAGAGCTGCTACGACGGCATTTTGTGACACAAGCAATTACGACCAGGCAGCAGTCAAAAGAAGTTGCAGTGCTCTGCCTTAGAACTTTTGCTAGTTGAAACTGGACTTCACTTTCCCACAACAGACTACCTTGCAAATTTGCTCAGAAAACGAGCTTCCTTATAAAGTACAAAAATAGAAGTAAAAAATGTACTCACCAGCCACACCAACAAAGGCGAGAAACAGTATGTATTTCATGATCTTGACACAGCCTCAAGCCCAGACTGGGGGACTGGAAGCGTGAGCTGCTAGAAATACGTTTCTCGAAATGGCCTTATCTCTAGTCCAAGGTTTTCTCCAGGCAAAAAGTACACAGTGGAAAATTTGAAGATCCAAATGTGGGCTTTACCAGCCACTGGTAGAAAGTACAAATAATGTATCGGTTAATCATAAACTTCTCCTAAGACAGAGAGCTGTTTTAAATTATTTCAGGGGGCAGCCTTCAATTTAAAAATACATTTGGGCTTTGCAAGATGTGTAGGTGTTTGCCTGTCTCGGTCTTGTACGCAGCACCTGTTGACAGCAACCCTCAAACCCCTTTGAGATTCCTCTGTGCTGATGGTGTCATTCTTAAAAGTGCATATTTTTATTTTGTGAACAGAAATAATGAGATCTTCTCAAATCCTTCTCTGAAGGCGTGATAACTTCTGTCATGACGCTGGGTTTGCTACCGCTTAATGCGTTTGAGGAATAAGCGTTTCCCAAGCAGCTGCCAACTTCATCATGTTGGCTCCTGAAAGACGTGGGATAACCTCAAGTGACTGTAAACGGACATCCTATGCTTTGAGATGCTGAAATGGCATGAGAGACTAAGCAGGAATAATCTTTCTCCTCCGTTTCTTGAGCATTTTCTTGAGAGCCCTGGAGGACTGGCACGCACAGTGGCACTGTCCAGATGGGAAGTCTCCTTCACGTTAAAGGACAAGTCCAAGGCCAGGGACTCCTCCAAGGATTTATAATTTCTTTGTCCTAAACATGCCATTGGCATAGAGGCAGGCTGTCATCAGATGCTTGAGAACAATATTTCTCCGGAGATATAGCTCTAATAACCTATTAGGTAACACTTAGGCTATGAAGGACAGCTTCCTTTTCCTCCTGTTCACAAGCTTTAACATTTGCGTTGGTATCCACCCAAATTTCAGGAAAATCCAGCAATTTGGCGTCTGAATTGGGAAGCTTGACCGTACCTGCCTCTATCCTGTTACTTCTTTTGTTTTCCCTTGTTACTTATTTAATCTACTCTGATCTTTAACTGATCGGTTATTCTTAAGAGCAGGAAAGGCATCCTATAGGGCTGGCTGGTAATCTCCTGGAAGAACAAGGTCTCTCTGAGACTCTCTGTGCCACTTGCTTAGATCAGCAAGAGGACACTACTGACCTCTTGCCAGGCTACTGCCAGAGCTCACGGCAAAGCTCCTGGGTCGTAGTTCCTGTGGTTCTTGCGTTCCTAAGTCCTTGATGGCAGGCATCTAGTGAACGTACCTCACCCAGGTTCCTCCCATTCTCCGATCTGCCTCTCAGGGGTCCCTTCTAGAGGCTCCCGTGAATCCCAGAACTGCAGGGTGCGTGCCAGCAGGGCAGCTCATGGAGCAAACTGATCTCAAGTGGAGGCAAATGAGGTGTTTGTGATGCACAACTCAGAGGTCATCCCGCAGACAGACTGCTTCAGAGCAGCCCTTCAGGCCTTTCAGTGAGAGCTGTGAAGGATGAGCAGACTCCTTTGCATTCAGGTTGAAATTGGAACACCTCCTCCCGCCCCTCCTTCCTTTCGCTAAGATGACAAATCCCTACCTGAAATGTAAATACCCTCTGCTGCCCAATGCTGCTGAACATTCCACAGACCTATTGTAGGGGGTTTTTCAGGGTCTTGCAAAAAATACACTCCGGGGGCACATCTCCAGCCGCAAACAGGTCTCTCATTTAACGCAGCGATGCTGCAGCAGAGTGCTGGCGGCTCCAGGGCCACAGGAAGGAGGAGGATTGGTGAATGGAGGGCAGCTGTGTTAGATGTTATCAATGGACAAGCAATGGCAGCTTGCATTTCTAGAAATCCATGTTCCTAGTTCAAGTATTTCAGTCAGCTGTATCATCACTGGGCTCAGATAAAGCAAATACATTTGTCCAGGCTGATGCAAGATCCTGGGAAAGGGAAACCTGGCGAGACCGTGGGCTGACGGAGATAAAGCTTCCCAGGAGCATAAAGCGGAGCAGTTTCTGCGGCTAGTCCTCGTGCATCTCACAGAGGTCGGTGGTGGAGGGACCGCTGATTCTCTCTTCCCAAGTCTCTCCTCCCTGGGAGGAGCTGGTTGAAAGACATCCCATCTGACCTAGGAGCATCAAGTCCCCAGTTGCTAGAGGCCAGGGGAGTGTGTGGGGAAGCTGTCATTGCCGCTGAAGCTGTCATCGCCTTTGCCGTTGTTATTGATGCTGCCAGCATTTTGAAAGAAGTTTGGCTGAGACCTTGGCTGAGTCTTCCTGAAAACCCAAACCCCACTACTTCCTTAGGTATCTGTGTGAGACAGACACCTCTGCCTCCAGTCTAAACCTCACTTCCCCTCTCCGTGTCTATTCCCACGCACCATGGTACCTAGGGAAAAGCTCATCTTACCTGAGGAGCTGCCATGATGCATCCCAGCACGAGGAGACAAACCGTCAGGAATGTAACACAAATTTGCCCCTCCATTGCTCTTTCCTCAGGCTCGGTACCTGTGCCCTTCAGGCTGGGGCTCTGCAGGATGCTGAGCCTGAGGCTGGATTTATAAGGAACAGCCAGATCCTGCCACCTCAGCCCTGCCTGAGCCAAGCCCTGATATATCCCCAACAGGTTTCCTGGTACCGCCAGTCTCTGCCATGGCTTATCACTCATCACTCTCTCTACTGCTCCCTTTTGCCTCAACTTTGTTTTCTTTTTCTCCACATTCTCCAGTTTCTCAGGGATGCAGGATTTTGGCTCTGAGACTTCAAGGCCATGCCAATGAATTGCCGCAGTCCCCAGTCAGCGGCTCATCAGCGAGGCTCTTCCTGGTGTCCCGCTGTGGGTCCTCCAGGGAAGGATTTCCCTCTGTGCCCTAGTGGGATTTCCACGGTTCCAACTTGGGCACATGGGGAAACTGAGTCCAGAGTAGGATCTTCCTAAAGTACAGGGTGTAGGGCCTCGTAGTGTTTACCATGATTCGGCCCGTGCCAGGCATGGACAGAGCTGCTGCAATCCCAGACGAGGCATGAAGCACGGTGCACGAGAGCATGAAGGGCTTCCTATTCCATGGGGCTGACTGCCCCATCCCACAGCTGAACTGAAGTCCCACAGGCAGTGAGGCATGGGGCCAGGGCAAGTGTGAGAACACTGACTCCGAGCCCGTTCCGTGCCCTAAGCCTCAAGTTCTGTCACTCCTCTTGAAGCTGGGCTAGGAACTGAGGTATGCAGGTCCCTAAACCCACGGGGAGAGAGAACCCGGGCATTCTGCCTCTCCCCTTGACAGCGGCAGCGAGTGATTAGAGCCAGCCAAAAACTGAGCCCGCTGGCAGGACACTAAGAACTTTGGCTTCATTGTGATGCTTCATAATCTTTGATGCCCTTTGTGGTTCCCTGTTTGCCGGTGGAGGAACTCCACTGCCCCGATTCTCAGTGGAGGGGCCATGGCTGAGCCAGAGTCACTACGGGGTGGGGTACAGTGGTCAGATGGGGAGTGCAGTGAAGTCTTGGAAACAGCCCCCTTTTCACAGCAGAGCCTGCAGTTCCCGCGGTGCCTCTCACAGCAGACTTAGCAGCACCAACAGCTTCTCAGCCTCCTCCAGGCTCCCTGCAGGTGAAAGAGAGACACTGGTGACCCCCCAAGGAGGGGAGAACAGAAGAGAGAGCTGGGATAGGACTGGGAGCCAGGACAGGACTGGGAGCCAGGACACCTGTGTTCTCACCTCAGTGCCAGGGAGGCAGTAGGAAAGGACCAGGAGGCCAGAAGCCCATCGCACTGTGACTTGATCTGCTGGGCAGCAACCCGCCAGCCCCCAGGATGGGACACAGACTTGACCATGTCCATACTGGTATTCACGCGGGTTTCTCTGTTGCCTTACCACCCTGGGGAGCTGTGCCCTGTGACCAGAGAGAAGCAGCGGGAGGAGGAAGAGGAAGAGGAGGAGGAGGAGGAGAAGGAGGAGGAGGAGGAGGAGGAGGAAGAGGAGACACAGGGCCAAGAGTCTCCCCTCCATGTCTGGCTCTGAGCAGGGCTGATGGGAACCAGAACTGTGGCCAGGTGGCTGCGCTGGAGCCCTCCCCTCCACCCTCAGGGAACAGCCTAACCTGAGCAGGGCCCTTGCCTAATGTGCTAGGCACTTCACGTAGGCCCAGCAGGCACTGTATACGTAAGACGCAAGGTTTGCGCGTCTCTGTGTCAGCGTGCGTGCGCACACAAGGTAGGTATGAGCGACCGTGGGATTGTGTGGCTGTGTCTATGTGCGTGAGAAATGGTGTGTGTATAACGGTGTGTGGTCACAACAGGGGGCGTGGGTACAGGGAGTGTGTTCAACGTGGATTGTGGGTGTACACACGGAATGAGGGTGTATGAAACCCTGTGAGCACGCAGGAGTACGTGTGTGCGCACGCCATGGTGTATACCCAACAGTGTGCATGCGCGGTGATGCGTGTGCATACACATCCACATATGTTTGTGTGTGTGTGTGTGTGTGTGTGTGTCCCCGTTTGTCCATGTCCCCCCCTGCCCCCAAACATGATTTCCCTGAGAGTGTTTTCCTCTCGCTGGCCTGCTGCATCAGGGAGTGACTGGCAACAGGTCCAGAGCCTGGGACTGAGATTCATTGATCTGGAAAGCAGGAATCTCAGAGATCTCAGGTAACGGGCAGTGGAAGGATAGGGGGAGAGAATCATTGTCACTGGGAATAGCCTTACTAGGGGCAGGGTGGAGGAGAACCTGCCTAGCTCTGGATGGCCACGTATGATGGCCAGGGGAGAGGGGGGGTCATTTCTGGCACTCTCTGGGGCACGGTGCTCACGCTACCGGCAGAGGGGGCCAGAAGGGACCGAGTGCCTGCATGCTGGGGTCCTCTTCCCATCTATGGGGAGATGCCAGGACTTAGTGGAATAGAAGTGAGGGAATGGGGGAGCAGCCCAGGTGCCCACGCTGTACTGGAGGGGTTAAAGCCGCCCTGTGTAAGGAATTAAGGGTCCTGCTTTTGTGATAATCGTGCCTGTCTTGTAAGTGGGGAGGGTGTTTTTTTCATGTCCAAAGATGCCCACTGGGGTGGAGCCGCCTGCCATGGACATCACCCTGGTCCTGCATCTCTCATGCCAAGGACAATAGTGATTAACAGCCGGGAATGAAGTCTCTCCGCATGAAAGCCGAGAACAGGACCCAGGCGTCTGACTTCTCAGTACCTCCTTCCCTTTCTGTATCGCCGGGGTTATCTGCTCCATGCCCTGAGCCAGAAGGAATCCAGAAGTTGGAGCTGCTGTTCCTTTTATGCCCAGCCCCATACTTCTTTCCCGACGGAGGGGCGATACCCCTGATTTGAGCGGAGTGCAGACAACTCTCCCATTTAATGTACCGGGCGCTTTATTTGTCTCATAACTAACCCCAGGAAAGCGAATGCATGGTTGGACCGGTGCAGTTAAGATTTTGGCCACGAGGCAGCACTGGTAACTGCTGAAAGAGCAGGACTCTCTGCCGCTCTGTGTGCCTGTCACTCCCCTCGCGTCCCCGACCCGCACCCAGCTCCTCCCAGGCCAGAAGCTGATATCCTTCATGGAGTGTGAGGCATAGGCCCGGTCACGGGTGCTTCAGCTCATGCTGTAGCTGTGGGGAGAGGGAGATGCTGTCTGGCACACAAGAGAACTGTGCAACACCACAGTCTCCACCTGTTGATCCAGCGTCTCCTGCTTAGCACCTGCATACAGTTTTCCCCATGCCTTTCACTGAACTTTCTTCCTCAGAGAAACACGGAGTTGGGTGACACCCCACGAGCCTTCTCCTTCCCGGCATCATGAGGCAGAAGTACCGCCAGGATCCTAGCCCATTTCTGCTTGTTTCTCCTTCCCTGTTGCCAGGTAGAGCCCCAGGCACAGGGTCCAAGCGTTCCTATGAGGAAGGAAGGGTGCTGCCAGCAGGGCTCTGCATGGTGAAGACCTCTGTCATTTGTTGCCTGGGTTGCTTTCACCCGTGCCACTCTCCCAGCTGTTCATCCCTCTGCTCATCGGGTTCCCCAGCTAGCCTATGCTGAGTTTGCCCATTCATGGAGCGGCCATGTGGTTGCCCTTCTGAGCAGAAACACCCGAGGGTGCTGTGGAGAGGATGCCAGTGGCCTGAATCTCGTGAGCCTGTCAGCAGGGCAGCTCACCGGGGTCACCGGTAGAGCAGGAGTCAATGAAATTGCACTGTACGGCTGCTTTCAAGACCCTAGTGGTCTCACCGGCTGCATCCCAGCAGCACCCCCCACACCCCTCCGGAGGACAAGCTCAGTCCTGCCAGAAAAGGAAACCGCTTTGGACAGGTTGATTCACAGGGCAGAGGGGGCGATGACACAGATGGTCTCAGTCCCTGAGCGCTCCTTGAATTTGCCAGACAAAGTGGGCTCCTGAAGCAGAGCTGCCAGAAGCCCTTGCCCCAGAGGCAGCACCAGGCTGAGACACCCAGGGCTCCCCAGCTAGGCCCCAGGTCCCAGGGAGGAACCATCTCTGGAGGAACGTGGGCTACGGCCTGTCAGCAAGGAAGGCGGAGGGAGAGGCCACCCTGGCCCCAGTCCTCAGCACCTCTTCTCCCTCGTGCCTCCCCCTTTGGGCCGCACTCGATTCTTTCTTCCTTCCCATGCCAGCACATTGACTGTCCCTGGGCTCTTCCCAGGCATTTACCTTCCTCTCCTACCCCTCTCACCAGCTCTGCTGGGCCAGGGCTGGAGGGAGCCCTGCACACACACACACACAGATGCATGCATGCACACATACACACACGTGTGCGCACACGTAACACACACACATCACAGTGATCACTGCACCGGTCTGTGGCACTTCCAGTACTCAAGCATGTGTGTGACCAGCCTGGCTGGAGTGGAGGAACATTCCCAACTCTGCTGCAGAGAGTAGGAGAGACTAGCTGCCGTGGGATTCACAGTTCCCTGCAGGAGAGAAGCTGGAAGCTGCAGGCACTGTTTTGCTCTTCAGAGAAAGGGATGGGGGAAGTGCTTCACTGCAAAGCCCATGAGAGTCCTCAGCAGGCAGAACGCTTGCGCTGTTATGGTGTCTTTCCTGGTCCTGCCTCTCACTGGCCTTAACTGCCGTGCTCACAGTACTGCATAGAGCAAAAGAGCCCTCACACAGCCAGGGGGGGAAAAAGAAAAAAAAAAAAGAAAGAACCAGCCATGGCTGGGGGAGAGAGGGAAAATGCATGGGGAAATGCAAGGGACCTATCTGTGTCCTTCATACCTCACTCCTCCAGCTCTCAAGGACTTCAGAAGGAGAAGGGCAACTCTCAGCATTCCTCTGCCTTGCACACCCTCAGACACCCATGCAACCTCAGCATAGTTCTGTCCATGCAACCTCCTTCTCCCCTCCGCACTGCCCCCCCACCTCTGCAGGGTTTATACTTTCATGTGATTGTGTGCGTCATTCCCCGGTGTTCTCAGCCAGACAATCCTTTCTCACATTTCACGTCCTGCCCAACCCCAATGTGTCTCACCCTCACTCAGTGCTTCCTCTTCACATATCTCTGGGCAGCTACGACAGGCAGGTCCCCGAAAGGACAGGGGCTTTTCCCTCATGGTTCCCTGCTGGTTCTTTGTGGCCATGCTGGCCCCTATGGGTAAGTGAACTCAACTCACCCCTGAGCACCTATATTGATTCCACTGCTGCTGTCCCAGCCGCGTACCCCATTGCTGGCAGCGCTCCGTTCCCCAAACCTTCCTGTGCTGAGGATGGGCAATGAATGAGGTAGGCAGGAATCCCTGAAGCTCCTGCAATGGCTGTCTGGTTTTTCTCCTGTGCACAACCCCCAAATGCTTCCTTTTTTGGACACAGACTGCCCAGGAATGTTTCTTGGCTATTGGAGAGAGATTGGAAACGCACCTGATGATCTGAAGAGCTGTCCCACCCCTCCCGCTGCTCCCTAGCCTGTCCTGTTCCTTCTCACCCACTTCTCTACCAACCCACGGTGCCTAGTTCACGTTTTTCCGTTTTTTCCTCCTCCTCAACGTTCCTCCTTTTCCCTTCCAGCATTGGCTCTCGAACAGTCCCCAGACACAGTGGTACAACAAGGCCAGGCCGTGAATGTGAGCTGCTCCAAGAAGAAATCCTCCAACACAGCTATGTACTGGTACAAGCTGCCTTTGGGGAAGGACTCCAGGCTGAGCCTAGTGGCTTTTGCATACGTAGGTGGTAAAGCAAATGTTGAGGAGGATTTCCGAAGCCATTTCAAGAGCAGCGAGATACAAGGAGACGGGATGACCCTCTTGATAGAGCATGCCTTTCTCAATGACTCCGGCATGTATTACTGTGCTGAGAGTGAAACACAGTGGCTAGGCTGCTGAGGGAGCTGAGCGCAAACCTCCCCCTGCGCAGAAGGGGCCTGCTTTCCTCCTTGCCGGTGCTGCGCAAGGCAGGATAATCCCTTTCCTCTCATTACCTCCTCTGCTTCCTAGCCTTCCCTTCCTCCGCTTCTCAGACGCTGTGAGTTTGTTTGTCCTGCTTTCTCTCCTTGCCACCCCACTCCTCCTTGCCTCCCTCTTCGTTCCACTCTCATTTACATTATATTCACTTCCGTCAACCCCCCTTCCCCTCTCTGCCTCCCTTTCTCTCCCCACCTTCTTCTTGCTGTCTCTCTTCCACCTGCACTCCACGGACTTCCTCTCATTTAACTCCAGCCAACCCGGCTCATCATTCTCACTGTCAAAGAGAAAGGATGTTCACGTGAGAAGTTCTTGGTGCATCTTCAGATAAAGGCGAGGCCAGGCAGGTGGCATAATAGCCGGTGCCAAGTGGGAGCTGCCCACATGCTCCTCCATTACCTCCATAACCTGTCTGAGGTTATCCTGTGGCCAAGGGATATGTGCAGCACAGCACAGGCCTGAGGGCCGCATGGCACATGCAGCACAGCACAGCACAGCACAGCACAGGCCTGCGCCTACTCGGGTTAACTGTTATGTGGATCCCTAACTCCTCCATGCACAGTGGTCTCTGGGTCAGGATCACTGCCTTCCGCACCTTGATCCACGTACAGGTTACCTTTCCCAAAGATACTGTATCAATTACAGATTATGTTAGCAAGCTGTGCAGCTAGCAGAAAGTTTCCTGGCAGGTTGGAGTGTTACCTCCCTCATAACACACACCAGTGCACGGCACAGGCTGGCATGCGGCATGGCCTGGTTTCAGCTGGGATAGAGTTAGCTTTCTTCCGGGTAGCTGGTACAGTGCTGTGTTTTGGATTTCGGAGGAGAATGATGTTGATAACACACTGATGCTTTAGTCGTTGCTAAGTAGTGCTTACACTGGTCAAGGACTTTTCATCTTCCCATGCTCTGCCAGGTGCACAAGAAGCGGGGAGGGAGCATAGCCAGCACAGCTGACCCAGACTGGCTAAAGGGCTATTCCATACCATATGACGTCATGCTCCGTAGATAAGCTGGGGGGGAGTTGAGGAGGGGACAGCGATCGCTGCTCGGGGATGAGCTGGGCATCATCAGCGGGTGGTGAGCAATTGTAGACTGTACTATTATTACTACTACTACTATTACTACTCTGCTATTTTATTTTACTGCAATTATTAAACTGTTCTTATCTCAGCCCAAGAGTGTTCTCACTTTTACCCTTCCAGTTCTCTCCCCCATCCCACCGGGGAAGGGGAAGTGAGCAAGCAGGTCTGGGGTGCTTAGTTGCTGGCTGGGGTTAAACCACGACAAGCACTCCAGCAGGTTCCCACACTGCAGCTTCTCATGCTAACATACGGGCTTCTCAAGCCCTAAGCACAAGGCCTAACCGAGCAGGCATGGCCTGCTCGAGATCACTAACTGCTCGAATACCATGTGTTCTGCAAGGCTCCCAATGCACTGCCCTGCCACTTGCACTTCCCAGGGAACCCCATGGGAAAAGGAGACCCTTCCCACGGGCACATCAAGCATGGCCTCCTCTCAGCTGGAGTGCTGGGGGTGTTGTGAGGGGCTTCTTCCTGTTGCCTGCACAACTTAGCCCACCCTCTTTCTTCTTTTCTCCCTTTTCTTTTGAGGAATCTGGGGTCATTCCTGAATCTCCTCTAGGCAGTTTGAGGAAATGAATGCAATGGGACACTCTTGGACCTGCAACAGAGGGTCTGGGAGCTGGAGGAGTTGCTGCACCCTTCTGCTAAAACGACACAGGGGAAGAGCTTCACTGCAAAGCCCATGACAGCCTTGAGGAGCCGGCGCACTTGCTCTCTCCTATGGGCCGGCCTCCCGCTGCCATGCCTTGCTGGGCCCACAGCACAGCACAGCACAGATATGCAGAGGCTCTGTCAGGCTTCTGACACACAGAGAGTGTGTCCATGGACACAAACTGCAAGCCTCACTTCCTGCCTGCAGTGATTTCCCACAGCCTTGGCTTGGCGAACAAGGCTGTGCCCCATGTAGAGAAGAAGGCAGGATTCTCTCCAGCTCTGTCCATCCTCGTCCTGCTGCTCCTTTGCAGAACGCTACAAAAAGGAGAGTATCAGCTCTTCTCTGGCAAGGAGAAGGCAAGTCTGTGCCAGCATATCCCACAGTGAATACCCTTCTCCTCAGAAATCCCTCCCTCTTGCAGTCTCCCAAGAGGCAGTACCAGTTGCTGTGGTTTAACCCCAGCCAACCACTAAGCACCACACAGCTGCTGACTCACTTCCCCCTCCCCGGTGGGATGGGGGAGAGAACTGGAAGGGTAAAAGTGAGAACACTCATAGGCTGAGATAAGAACAGTTTAATAGCTGAAGTAAAATAAAATAGCAGAGTAGTAATAGTAGTAATAATAATAAAAACAATAGTAATAACTAAAATATACAAAGCAAGTGATGCATGATGCAATTGCTCACCAGCCGCCGACTGATGCCCAGCCCATCCCCGAGCAGCGACCCCCCCACTCCTGGCCGATTCCCCCCCAGCTTATCTACTGAGCATGATGTCATATGGTATGGAATAGCCCTTTAGCCAGTCTGGGTCAGCTGTGCGTTGACCAGTGTAAGCACTACTTAGCAACAACTAAAGCATCAGTGTGTTATCATCAACATCATTCTCAACCGAAATCCAAAACACAGCACTATGCCAGCTACTAGGAAGAAAATTAACTCTATGCCAGCCAAAACCAGGACACCAGTGCAGAGCCAAAGGCAGCCTTTTCTCTCCTTGAGATCTCCCTTTGGAGGAAGAGAACAGTTATAGAACATGAAGATGACAGGTCAGCAGTCTTTCCCATAGCTGGGCAACATGATGATCAGCACTGGGATAAGTGGAGAAGATTCCACATTGCAGCTTGCAGGGCTGGGAGTCTGTGAGCATGAGGGTGCCTAGAGAGGAAACTCAGCTGAGGGGCACACACACACACACTCCCACACGCACACACTCCCACACAGCAGGAAGTCAGTGGAGCAGGGTACATGCACCTCACACCTGCATGCAAGTGCCATTCCCCGCTGTTCCCAGCCAGCCAACTGCCTTCTCACATTTCAGGTGCTCTCTCACTGCCCTGCCCACCCGCAAAGAGCTCTGTCTCTTCCTCTCTCAACCGCTCCTCTTCACACATCTCTGTGCCTGTGCCTGTGCTGCCACCACAGGCAGGTTGCTGGGAGGAGGTGGCCTTTCTCCATGGTTCTCCACTGGTTCCTTGTGGCCATCCTGGCCCCTGTGGGTAAGTGAGCTTCCCTTCCCCTCCAACAGCTGCACTGGAGCCACTGCTGCTGCCTCAGCTGTGTGCCCAGTTGCTGGCAGTGCCCCATTCCCCAAGGCTTCTAGGGGGAGGATGGATAATGAACGAGGTGAGCTTTCCCTCAACCTCTGAACTCAGAAAACTCTACAGATCTACAAATCTGTTTTTTCTGTCCCATTTTAATACTTCAATTGAGAGTACTGGAGTCATTATATTTCAAAACAGGTTTACTAGTGTCTTTGAAGCTGGCTTGTGGGGGTTTTTCTCCTATGCGTCTCTCTCAGAGAAACGCGACACTGTCCCATAGCTTGCTGACCTCCTTATGCCACTACATCCCATGTCATACTTCAGGGATGTGTTTTTGTGTCCCCTTCAATGCGTTTCACTTCTCACATCTCTTCCCTTCTCTTTCCAGGCCAGGCCCTTCAGCAATCGCCAGACACAGTTGTCCGAGTGGGAGACTCTGTCACTCTGCACTGTTCCCAAACAGGGAATGCATTCCCCAACATGTACTGGTACAAGTTGCCCACAGGGAAGGATGCCACTCTGCAGTTGGTTGTATACTCACTGGAAGGTGGCAAGGCAGAGATTGAGAAGGAATTCAGAAATCACTTCCAGAGTAATGGGACTAAGGGCTACCGCTTATCTGTGGCGACAGATCACGCCCTACTCAACGACTCAGGCACATATTTCTGTGCTGGGCAAGACCCACAGTGGCTCAAAAGCTGGAGCAGCATAGCACAAACCTTTCCGTGCAAACAAGGATCTGTCCCCAGCACACACACAGCCCTGTAGTTGACACTGCCCCATTTTCCCCTCTTGCCCTCCAGCTCTGTCTACTTAAGGAACGTGGTGGTATCCTCTGTCTGTCTTCTGCCTGTCCGCTAATTTCTTTCCTATTCTTTCCCATCTCTGAATCACCTTTTGACCCTCCTTTCTTCTTGTTCTCACTGCCTTCCCGCATTTCTCTGCCCCTCACTTTCCTCCTCTACTCGCTTTCTCTCTCTCCCCTTCCCCTTTCTTTTCTGTCCTCTCTCACACCTGTCCCCCTCCTATTTCCTACAGCCTCTGCCATTTCTTCTCCTCTCAGCGTGTTACGGCAGCTCATGGGTAAGCAGGATGCGGAACAGTTCACACAGCCCTTCTTCACCAGCTGGAAAGTCAAGGCCAACCTGGAGTTGAATCTGGCAAGGCATCCCGGAACTGAGCACTCCTGTGTGTGCTTGTGTGTCCATGAGATTCAAGGGTCTCCTGGGATTGCTCACACTGTGGTTTCCGAGAGTACGGGTGCCTCACTGGTAACCCGGGTCTCAGCACGCTTCCGTGCGTGAGGGGCTCCAAGTTCCAGAGCGCCAGCAGGACCATGCCACTGAGCACTTCTGTGTGCATGCTGGTCCCTTGGCCCCACCAGTCTCCAGGGAATGGGCACGCCGCTGTGCATCAGGCTCTCCGAGTCGTGCCACTACCCTGTGACCCGAACACCGAGGTATGCGATGTAGGCCAAGCCTCGAAGGTATGCAGGGACGGAGCACGGTCCTGTAGGTGAGGAGCCACAAGGTGCTCTGTGGCAATAACCCACCATACCTTTGGCTCTGCTAGCCAGAATGGAGCTGTCAGGGCCAGGAGGAGCATCATTCTCCCACCCTGCTCCACACCGGGGAGGCCACAGCGGTGGACTGGAACCACCTCGTGTCCCCAGGACAAGGGAGATGTCTGTCAGGGGTCTTGGAGACGGTGAGCACTGGAGCACAGGGCAGGTGGGGAGAGGTTGAGGGTTCTGGGCTTGTCCGGCCAGAAGACGAGAAGGCAGGGGAGCATTACCTGCAGCCTCTCATTCCGCAGAGGAAACTGAGGACGCATTAGAGACAGATTCTTCTTGGAGGTGCCCAGGAAAGGACTGAAAGGTGATGGGCACAAGGTGGGACGGGGAAATTCTGCTGAGGCAGAGGGATAAAACCCTTTGCCAGAGGAGCAAGGCAGCCCTGGGACAGGGCCTGGTCTTCAAAGGAGTGGTTTGCATCTGGGGAAACTTTCCAGACTGCCCTGGTCCAGGCCCGGAGAGACCTGCTCCAGTTCTAGAGCCAGCCCTTACCTGAGCGCAGGGCAGACTGGAAACCCTTGGATACCACCCTCGCCAAGTACCTCTGTGCGCCTTTGGTGCATTCCCCAGGGCAGTACAGCTTTGAAGAAGACTGGGGGAATGTTGGGATGAGAGGGTCTTTGTTTTACTCACCGCGACTGCTGGTTCTCCATTGAAGTCCTGCCAAGACAGACAAAGGTGTGTTAATCCTGTCTGGTGAGGGGAGGAAGGGGATAGAAAGTTTCTCTCTGTGGAAGGAAGGTGCCCGCTCTCCCTTTTCCCTACGCAGACCATGTCATGGTTCAGGTGTTACAGGTGAACACCTTTGCTGAAACCAGTTCTGGGGTTCTTAAATAACCCCTGTGATTTCAAAGAGACTATCCTAGTGGGGTCCCATCACGCAGGATTCCAGCCTTAGATCAGGGCCCCAGGATTTGTCCAATGTGAGTGTCGTCAAGCCGTGATTTACGTCCAGTGCTCCTTACTCCATCACACAGAAGAGCTCGGCTCCCTTTCAGCCGCTGGGGCTGCACTCCACTCTACCTGGACCTCTCTGGAACAGATCAACCCAGCCTGGCTGCCCCCACCCCCTCTTCCCTCTCTCCCTTGCTCAGGATGGGGTGGGTGCCCCCTCTGTGCCCCTTGGGGCAGGAGGTGGAACCAAGGCCTGGGGTCTCTCCCACGTGCCACTTGCATCCTGGCCATTCAAAGCCTTGTTGACCACGATGCTGCCGTTGGA
Organism: Platalea minor; assembly: GCA_037975005.1. Classification (NCBI taxonomy): domain Eukaryota; kingdom Metazoa; phylum Chordata; class Aves; order Pelecaniformes; family Threskiornithidae; genus Platalea; species Platalea minor. The sequence goes on along the minus strand of JBBPFK010000057.1, from coordinate 17,699 downwards.
CCTGCCTTTGCCCTGGGAAGACAAATGGATGTCACCCTTTGCCCAGTGTGAAGCAGGGGCCACTCGAGACCCCTGCCCAGGGCCAATGTTCAGCTATCAGCCCAAACCTCTGCCCACACGGGTCCAGCCTGGGAACTGACTGCTCTGCCCTCATGTCACCCGGATTTAGGGCACAGATAGCTTCCCCAGAGGAGGAGAGGTCATAATCCGCTTGGGGATTAATCCCTCGGGAAGATCCCATAATCCTGCCCTGGGCTGTGTGTGTGTTCACCTGGGCTTGGTGGAGAAGCCCTAGCCCCACTTCATGACCCTATCCAGAGCTCTCAGCCTCGGGGAAGGAAGGGGCAAGTTTGTTCGCTCCTCAGCACAAAGAGAATGTGAAATCTGGCTTCAAAGGGGGCTTATAAGAAAGATGCTGACAAACTTTTTAGCAGGGCCTGTTGTGATAGGACAAGGGGTAATGGTTTTAGACTGGAAGAGGGTAGGTTTAGACTAGAGATAAGGAAAACATTTTTTACAATGAGGGTGGTGAAACACTGGAACAGCTTGCCGGGAGAAGCGGGAGATGCCCCATCCCTGGAAACATTCAAGGTCAGGTTGGGCGGGGCTCTGAGCAACCTCATCTCATTAAAGATGTCCCTGCTCATTGCAGGGGGAAGGTGGGGGGCTGGACTAGACAACCTTTAAAGGTCCCTTCCAACCCAAACTATTCTATGATTCTGTGAGTCACAGCACACGGAAACTCTGAAGAGGAAGACGGGGTGAGGGAATCACAGGTCAGGGACCTGTGACTTTCAGCTGCTCCTGGGTAAGAACTCTGTCTCCAGGTGAAAACAGGCTGAAGGGAAGGATGCCAGGCTACAGCTCAGGGCTTTTTCTGGACAAGGGCAGATGCCGAGAAGGAATTCAGCAAGTGCTTCCGGAGCAATGGGACACAAAGCTACCGTCTGATCCTGTTCCTAGATTGTGCCTATCCCAATGACTCAGGCACCTATCGCTCTCCTAAGAAACACCTCAGCGACAAAGCATCTGAGAGAGCCGGGCACAAACCGCTCGGTAGGCAAATGGCACTTGTTCCTTCATGCCCTGCTCTCCTTCTCTCCCTCCCTTTCCTCCAGCACCAGATTTCTTTTAAATTTCTCCCCATTTCACCTACTCACTGCTTTTTCTATCCTTTTGTTTCACTCAAACTCTCTATGTCCCTTGTCTTCGCCAGGAGACAGCTACGCAGCCCATTGGCAACTTTGGCAGCTTTTTCATGGACTCTCCGTTCCAGTGCCAATTGGGGTTAGGAGAAGTGAAAACCAGAACCCAGGAACAGCTCTGTCCTTTTGACTCTTCCAGGAAAACTAAGCAAGCCCAGCCCGACCAGTTAACTGAGCAAAAAAGTTGCTGCAAAATGTTCCAAGATGCTGCTAGTTGCGAGGCGCTGAAAACAGTAAATGTCTTCCCCAGAGTGACATTCCCTGCCTCTGTCCTCCATATCATAGCCTATGGAAGTACCCAGAGAAACGGTGCACAAAGAAGGGGTGCCTGAAAGTCTTTATTTTTTGATAATTTTTGTATGTCCAGTCCCAAAACAGAAGAAGAAGATGAGGAGAAGCAGCAGGTCGCATAGAACGAGAGCGTCTCAGTTGGCAGACATAGTTTCTTCAATCCAGGAGACATAATTGCAAACCTTAGTGTAAACCCCGGGATAGCCTTTCTGCGCACATCCAATACCCCAGGACACAATGCCCTGGAGCTCCCCGTTGCAGACTACTGGACCGCCGGAATCTCCCTGCGCACATAAAGGATACGGATATTCAGCAAATGGTGTCCGCCTAGGTGATGAGCCAGAGATCCCAGAAATCACTGACATTCAAGGGAGCTCCGCTGGGCTTTTTCTACACGCAAGTTCTACAAAGGTCATTTCTGATTACCGCTCTACACCTGATGCTACTGTGCCTTACTTTAGCTCCAAGGGCACCGCAGCTAAGGATGAGCAAGCTGCCTGGTTTTGAGGGACGCAGGCCTTGGCAGACGCTTAGGATATGTGTGTCTTAACCATTATTCTGCCAAATATTTCCACGGAGCTAGGCGCATGTAAAATGCACAGCAATTGTCAGGTGTGTTCATCTTCCAGGCTGCCTGGCTCTTGGCATACTGGCTATTTCATTCTCCGTGAGTCCAAAGCTAACATTTGTGTCCGAAGCTCTGGAGTCACCGTGATATTACTATTGACTCTCTGGTGCAGCACTCCTCCATTTTAAATAGCCTAAGGTGCAGGAGGTGGCATAGTCTGCTTGTGGAGAATTAGGGCAGAGGTATTCGCTGCCTCAAAAAAGGGACAATGACTAACTGAGTGGAAAAAACCTAGCCTCGCTCAATAAGCAACTCTCCCCCTAAGCCTCCACTGTTGCTCAAGACAAGAGCATTCGGACACGCCAGTGCAGTGAATATAGCAGAATCTCCACTATGATGGCCTCTTCTACTAGCAAAAGGCAGGAGAGAAACATATGGGAAAGGAGAGGCAGATGTTTTACCTGGCAGGAGTCTTTCCCTCCCTCCATGAATCCTACACATATCATGTTCTTGGTAATTTGCCCAGGGTAGGCTTCGGTGCACTTGCTTGAGGGGAGTACAGGAGCCTTCAGGCACTGCAAGGTATCTGGATACGCATCTACAAGAAAAGAGGGAGAGATGGTTGATGACACCTCTGAGTTCGTTTCAGAGCCCGGAGAAGATCTTTCTTAGCAGAAACGTAATCACTGAACATCCTGTTTTAGCAGGCGTCATTTTTCCTCTGAACGGTAATTGCAGCATGGATTCCTTTTGTTTAGACGGAACAGATTCTGCCCATGGGTCCCCCGTTCTACACTGCAGCCACGTTAATTCTTCTGATACCTAGAAAATCATCAGTTGGCAAGTGTGGAGCTAAGAGCTACTCTTGTAGCACATCTGCTGGAGGAAACCTGAGCCTCAGGAAAACCATCCTCTCCTCTGGTGCAGGTTTAGTTGCCCTCAGCGGATTAGACACCAGCCACCAGCCACACCTCTGACCATCGATGTAAGAGAATGGATCTCTCTTGTAGTAATCTTAGATCCACAGTCACAGATTTTGATCTTGTTCGCAGAGCGCTGACAACTCTATTGACGTTAGTTACATTGCTAGTGCTCGGCACAGCTGTAGCGCCGGGCCACAAAATTTATGGCAGCGTGAACATCCTGGCGAACGGCCCATGGATGATTGAAGTGATTCCACGTTCGTAACACAGAACAAAAGGAAGCACCTTATAAAGGCTTGCCTTTAAAGCAGCGGAATGGTTACTGTCCGCCAGAGACCGATCACTCAAAAAGGCCTGTCGCACAGCGCTTCTCTGTGCTTTACCCTGTACTGTTTGGGGTCAATTGTGAGGTCTTAGAGTGTCTCCCGGGCCCTCGTGATGCTGTACATTCCCACAGAGTACTCACTGGCACTGCTGAGTGTGTTGCCCCAGCCAGAGATTAGGCATGTGGTGCCTGGGGCCACACAGCTGGTAGGCAGAGGAATTGTTTGGACAGCTCGGTTGAGCCGGGCTGGTTTGGCAAGCTTGATGAGCATGATGTCATTGTCCAGTGTTCTGGAGCTGTAGCCAGGGTGGCGGATGACTTGAGCTGAATTAATCAACTGCTGTGACGACTCTGTGAGTGCCAGGTTATGCTTCCCGAGCTGCACTTGGATGCGACTGGAAAAGAGAAGGAAGGGCATAGACTTTACTGCTACCGACAGGTTATGAGGAACCTCCCTGTCACTGTATGCACTCGCTTCAACATCGCTATGGTAGCAGCTGTTTTCACGCAGGTTATCTTTCTTGTCCTGCAATAAGCCCCACGGATCTACACTCAGATCTTACCCACTCCCAGTACAGGTGGTGGTGAATTTCTGCAGGCTTATTTTCTTGAGCTGGGACAAGCTGAATGGCTAACAGTGCTTTATACAAACATTCTGGAGAAAGGCAAGCTGCAATCGCCCTGACCTCGTTCCTCTTCCTGTTCTCCAGTGACTACGTTGTAGCGAGATTAATGCAATTTATAAGAAATCACAGCCCATAACTCCTTGCTAGATTATCACGTTGTCGTTTCAGAAACTGCTCTGCATTCTCAGAAGCATTGGCAGAAGGGGAAAACCCCTTATGATGCCTCAGCCCAGCTTCCTGAATGAGCCACCCATTCCTTGCTTGTGTCCTGTCGGAACAGAGTCACTTACGTATTTGGATCTCACAGCTCAGAATTCCTGCTAGAAGCAAACTGGAAGAAAGAAGTACGTTACGGAAGAGCATATGTTTTCCACTCACGACTTGTAGCAGTGAGCAGCTGACAGGACCCACTGGCTGCTGATGAGGGAACCTCCACAGAAGTGATACCCAGAATTCAGGGACACCTGATAGGGGACAGAGTTCGCTGCACAGGTGTAGCCTCCCACAATCTTGTCGTCGTCATCATCAGCGTTGATGGGGAAGGCAACTGGGAGATAAGAAGTGGCATATGTCAACACGTGGCATAAGGAATCTTGTGCCCCTGGGACCGACGGAAGCAGCTCCCTCGTGGCTCTACTTCTATGAAAACTCACGGGAGCAGTGGTGGGCAAGCACTCGCCCATAGTCCAAAAATGTACAGCAGCTTTGGGACTGCCTGGGCCAGAGGTGTTATCTTTATACTTCACAGTCCTTAAGGGAGACACAGGCTTTTTTTGAAGCTATGGACGCATGTCAGTGTTCCTGGGTCAAGAGCTGCTACGACGGCATTTTGTGACACAAGCAATTACGACCAGGCAGCAGTCAAAAGAAGTTGCAGTGCTCTGCCTTAGAACTTTTGCTAGTTGAAACTGGACTTCACTTTCCCACAACAGACTACCTTGCAAATTTGCTCAGAAAACGAGCTTCCTTATAAAGTACAAAAATAGAAGTAAAAAATGTACTCACCAGCCACACCAACAAAGGCGAGAAACAGTATGTATTTCATGATCTTGACACAGCCTCAAGCCCAGACTGGGGGACTGGAAGCGTGAGCTGCTAGAAATACGTTTCTCGAAATGGCCTTATCTCTAGTCCAAGGTTTTCTCCAGGCAAAAAGTACACAGTGGAAAATTTGAAGATCCAAATGTGGGCTTTACCAGCCACTGGTAGAAAGTACAAATAATGTATCGGTTAATCATAAACTTCTCCTAAGACAGAGAGCTGTTTTAAATTATTTCAGGGGGCAGCCTTCAATTTAAAAATACATTTGGGCTTTGCAAGATGTGTAGGTGTTTGCCTGTCTCGGTCTTGTACGCAGCACCTGTTGACAGCAACCCTCAAACCCCTTTGAGATTCCTCTGTGCTGATGGTGTCATTCTTAAAAGTGCATATTTTTATTTTGTGAACAGAAATAATGAGATCTTCTCAAATCCTTCTCTGAAGGCGTGATAACTTCTGTCATGACGCTGGGTTTGCTACCGCTTAATGCGTTTGAGGAATAAGCGTTTCCCAAGCAGCTGCCAACTTCATCATGTTGGCTCCTGAAAGACGTGGGATAACCTCAAGTGACTGTAAACGGACATCCTATGCTTTGAGATGCTGAAATGGCATGAGAGACTAAGCAGGAATAATCTTTCTCCTCCGTTTCTTGAGCATTTTCTTGAGAGCCCTGGAGGACTGGCACGCACAGTGGCACTGTCCAGATGGGAAGTCTCCTTCACGTTAAAGGACAAGTCCAAGGCCAGGGACTCCTCCAAGGATTTATAATTTCTTTGTCCTAAACATGCCATTGGCATAGAGGCAGGCTGTCATCAGATGCTTGAGAACAATATTTCTCCGGAGATATAGCTCTAATAACCTATTAGGTAACACTTAGGCTATGAAGGACAGCTTCCTTTTCCTCCTGTTCACAAGCTTTAACATTTGCGTTGGTATCCACCCAAATTTCAGGAAAATCCAGCAATTTGGCGTCTGAATTGGGAAGCTTGACCGTACCTGCCTCTATCCTGTTACTTCTTTTGTTTTCCCTTGTTACTTATTTAATCTACTCTGATCTTTAACTGATCGGTTATTCTTAAGAGCAGGAAAGGCATCCTATAGGGCTGGCTGGTAATCTCCTGGAAGAACAAGGTCTCTCTGAGACTCTCTGTGCCACTTGCTTAGATCAGCAAGAGGACACTACTGACCTCTTGCCAGGCTACTGCCAGAGCTCACGGCAAAGCTCCTGGGTCGTAGTTCCTGTGGTTCTTGCGTTCCTAAGTCCTTGATGGCAGGCATCTAGTGAACGTACCTCACCCAGGTACCCCCCATTCTCCGATCTGCCTCTCAGGGGTCCCTTCTAGAGGCTCCCGTGAATCCCAGAACTGCAGGGTGCGTGCCAGCAGGGCAGCTCATGGAGCAAACTGATCTCAAGTGGAGGCAAATGAGGTGTTTGTGATGCACAACTCAGAGGTCATCCCGCAGACAGACTGCTTCAGAGCAGCCCTTCAGGCCTTTCAGTGAGAGCTGTGAAGGATGAGCAGACTCCTTTGCATTCAGGTTGAAATTGGAACACCTCCTCCCGCCCCTCCTTCCTTTCGCTAAGATGACAAATCCCTACCTGAAATGTAAATACCCTCTGCTGCCCAATGCTGCTGAACATTCCACAGACCTATTGTAGGGGGTTTTTCAGGGTCTTGCAAAAAACACACTCCGGGGGCACATCTCCAGCCGCAAACAGGTCTCTCATTTAACGCAGCGATGCTGCAGCAGAGTGCTGGCGGCTCCAGGGCCACAGGAAGGAGGAGGATTGGTGAATGGAGGGCAGCTGTGTTAGATGTTATCAATGGACAAGCAATGGCAGCTTGCATTTCTAGAAATCCATGTTCCTAGTTCAAGTATTTCAGTCAGCTGTATCATCACTGGGCTCAGATAAAGCAAATACATTTGTCCAGGCTGATGCAAGATCCTGGGAAAGGGAAACCTGGCGAGACCGTGGGCTGACGGAGATAAAGCTTCCCAGGAGCATAAAGCGGAGCAGTTTCTGCGGCTAGTCCTCGTGCATCTCACAGAGGTCGGTGGTGGAGGGACCGCTGATTCTCTCTTCCCAAGTCTCTCCTCCCTGGGAGGAGCTGGTTGAAAGACATCCCATCTGACCTAGGAGCATCAAGTCCCCAGTTGCTAGAGGCCAGGGGAGTGTGTGGGGAAGCTGTCATTGCCGCTGAAGCTGTCATCGCCTTTGCCGTTGTTATTGATGCTGCCAGCATTTTGAAAGAAGTTTGGCTGAGACCTTGGCTGAGTCTTCCTGAAAACCCAAACCCCACTACTTCCTTAGGTATCTGTGTGAGACAGACACCTCTGCCTCCAGTCTAAACCTCACTTCCCCTCTCCGTGTCTATTCCCACGCACCATGGTACCTAGGGAAAAGCTCATCTTACCTGAGGAGCTGCCATGATGCATCCCAGCACGAGGAGACAAACCGTCAGGAATGTAACACAAATTTGCCCCTCCATTGCTCTTTCCTCAGGCTCGGTACCTGTGCCCTTCAGGCTGGGGCTCTGCAGGATGCTGAGCCTGAGGCTGGATTTATAAGGAACAGCCAGATCCTGCCACCTCAGCCCTGCCTGAGCCAAGCCCTGATATATCCCCAACAGGTTTCCTGGTACCGCCAGTCTCTGCCATGGCTTATCACTCATCACTCTCTCTACTGCTCCCTTTTGCCTCAACTTTGTTTTCTTTTTCTCCACATTCTCCAGTTTCTCAGGGATGCAGGATTTTGGCTCTGAGACTTCAAGGCCATGCCAATGAATTGCCGCAGTCCCCAGTCAGCGGCTCATCAGCGAGGCTCTTCCTGGTGTCCCGCTGTGGGTCCTCCAGGGAAGGATTTCCCTCTGTGCCCTAGTGGGATTTCCACGGTTCCAACTTGGGCACATGGGGAAACTGAGTCCAGAGTAGGATCTTCCTAAAGTACAGGGTGTAGGGCCTCGTAGTGTTTACCATGATTCGGCCCGTGCCAGGCATGGACAGAGCTGCTGCAATCCCAGACGAGGCATGAAGCACGGTGCACGAGAGCATGAAGGGCTTCCTATTCCATGGGGCTGACTGCCCCATCCCACAGCTGAACTGAAGTCCCACAGGCAGTGAGGCATGGGGCCAGGGCAAGTGTGAGAACACTGACTCCGAGCCCGTTCCGTGCCCTAAGCCTCAAGTTCTGTCACTCCTCTTGAAGCTGGGCTAGGAACTGAGGTATGCAGGTCCCTAAACCCACGGGGAGAGAGAACCCGGGCATTCTGCCTCTCCCCTTGACAGCGGCAGCGAGTGATTAGAGCCAGCCAAAAACTGAGCCCGCTGGCAGGACACTAAGAACTTTGGCTTCATTGTGATGCTTCATAATCTTTGATGCCCTTTGTGGTTCCCTGTTTGCCGGTGGAGGAACTCCACTGCCCCGATTCTCAGTGGAGGGGCCATGGCTGAGCCAGAGTCACTACGGGGTGGGGTACAGTGGTCAGATGGGGAGTGCAGTGAAGTCTTGGAAACAGCCCCCTTTTCACAGCAGAGCCTGCAGTTCCCGCGGTGCCTCTCACAGCAGACTTAGCAGCACCAACAGCTTCTCAGCCTCCTCCAGGCTCCCTGCAGGTGAAAGAGAGACACTGGTGACCCCCCAAGGAGGGGAGAACAGAAGAGAGAGCTGGGATAGGACTGGGAGCCAGGACAGGACTGGGAGCCAGGACACCTGTGTTCTCACCTCAGTGCCAGGGAGGCAGTAGGAAAGGACCAGGAGGCCAGAAGCCCATCGCACTGTGACTTGATCTGCTGGGCAGCAACCCGCCAGCCCCCAGGATGGGACACAGACTTGACCATGTCCATACTGGTATTCACGCGGGTTTCTCTGTTGCCTTACCACCCTGGGGAGCTGTGCCCTGTGACCAGAGAGAAGCAGCGGGAGGAGGAAGAGGAAGAGGAGGAGGAGGAGGAGAAGGAGGAGGAGGAGGAGGAGGAGGAGGAGGAGGAGGAGGAGGAGGAGGAGGAGGAGGAAGAGGAGACACAGGGCCAAGAGTCTCCCCTCCATGTCTGGCTCTGAGCAGGGCTGATGGGAACCAGAACTGTGGCCAGGTGGCTGCGCTGGAGCCCTCCCCTCCACCCTCAGGGAACAGCCTAACCTGAGCAGGGCCCTTGCCTAATGTGCTAGGCACTTCACGTAGGCCCAGCAGGCACTGTATACGTAAGACGCAAGGTTTGCGCGTCTCTGTGTCAGCGTGCGTGCGCACACAAGGTAGGTATGAGCGACCGTGGGATTGTGTGGCTGTGTCTATGTGCGTGAGAAATGGTGTGTGTATAACGGTGTGTGGTCACAACAGGGGGCGTGGGTACAGGGAGTGTGTTCAACGTGGATTGTGGGTGTACACACGGAATGAGGGTGTATGAAACCCTGTGAGCACGCAGGAGTACGTGTGTGCGCACGCCATGGTGTATACCCAACAGTGTGCATGCGCGGTGATGCGTGTGCATACACATCCACATATGTTTGTGTGTGTGTGTGTGTGTGTGTGTGTCCCCGTTTGTCCATGTCCCCCCCTGCCCCCAAACATGATTTCCCTGAGAGTGTTTTCCTCTCGCTGGCCTGCTGCATCAGGGAGTGACTGGCAACAGGTCCAGAGCCTGGGACTGAGATTCATTGATCTGGAAAGCAGGAATCTCAGAGATCTCAGGTAACGGGCAGTGGAAGGATAGGGGGAGAGAATCATTGTCACTGGGAATAGCCTTACTAGGGGCAGGGTGGAGGAGAACCTGCCTAGCTCTGGATGGCCACGTATGATGGCCAGGGGAGAGGGGGGGTCATTTCTGGCACTCTCTGGGGCACGGTGCTCACGCTACCGGCAGAGGGGGCCAGAAGGGACCGAGTGCCTGCATGCTGGGGTCCTCTTCCCATCTATGGGGAGATGCCAGGACTTAGTGGAATAGAAGTGAGGGAATGGGGGAGCAGCCCAGGTGCCCACGCTGTACTGGAGGGGTTAAAGCCGCCCTGTGTAAGGAATTAAGGGTCCTGCTTTTGTGATAATCGTGCCTGTCTTGTAAGTGGGGAGGGTGTTTTTTTCATGTCCAAAGATGCCCACTGGGGTGGAGCCGCCTGCCATGGACATCACCCTGGTCCTGCATCTCTCATGCCAAGGACAATAGTGATTAACAGCCGGGAATGAAGTCTCTCCGCATGAAAGCCGAGAACAGGACCCAGGCGTCTGACTTCTCAGTACCTCCTTCCCTTTCTGTATCGCCGGGGTTATCTGCTCCATGCCCTGAGCCAGAAGGAATCCAGAAGTTGGAGCTGCTGTTCCTTTTATGCCCAGCCCCATACTTCTTTCCCGACGGAGGGGCGATACCCCTGATTTGAGCGGAGTGCAGACAACTCTCCCATTTAATGTACCGGGCGCTTTATTTGTCTCATAACTAACCCCAGGAAAGCGAATGCATGGTTGGACCGGTGCAGTTAAGATTTTGGCCACGAGGCAGCACTGGTAACTGCTGAAAGAGCAGGACTCTCTGCCGCTCTGTGTGCCTGTCACTCCCCTCGCGTCCCCGACCCGCACCCAGCTCCTCCCAGGCCAGAAGCTGATATCCTTCATGGAGTGTGAGGCATAGGCCCGGTCACGGGTGCTTCAGCTCATGCTGTAGCTGTGGGGAGAGGGAGATGCTGTCTGGCACACAAGAGAACTGTGCAACACCACAGTCTCCACCTGTTGATCCAGCGTCTCCTGCTTAGCACCTGCATACAGTTTTCCCCATGCCTTTCACTGAACTTTCTTCCTCAGAGAAACACGGAGTTGGGTGACACCCCACGAGCCTTCTCCTTCCCGGCATCATGAGGCAGAAGTACCGCCAGGATCCTAGCCCATTTCTGCTTGTTTCTCCTTCCCTGTTGCCAGGTAGAGCCCCAGGCACAGGGTCCAAGCGTTCCTATGAGGAAGGAAGGGTGCTGCCAGCAGGGCTCTGCATGGTGAAGACCTCTGTCATTTGTTGCCTGGGTTGCTTTCACCCGTGCCACTCTCCCAGCTGTTCATCCCTCTGCTCATCGGGTTCCCCAGCTAGCCTATGCTGAGTTTGCCCATTCATGGAGCGGCCATGTGGTTGCCCTTCTGAGCAGAAACACCCGAGGGTGCTGTGGAGAGGATGCCAGTGGCCTGAATCTCGTGAGCCTGTCAGCAGGGCAGCTCACCGGGGTCACCGGTAGAGCAGGAGTCAATGAAATTGCACTGTACGGCTGCTTTCAAGACCCTAGTGGTCTCACCGGCTGCATCCCAGCAGCACCCCCCACACCCCTCCGGAGGACAAGCTCAGTCCTGCCAGAAAAGGAAACCGCTTTGGACAGGTTGATTCACAGGGCAGAGGGGGCGATGACACAGATGGTCTCAGTCCCTGAGCGCTCCTTGAATTTGCCAGACAAAGTGGGCTCCTGAAGCAGAGCTGCCAGAAGCCCTTGCCCCAGAGGCAGCACCAGGCTGAGACACCCAGGGCTCCCCAGCTAGGCCCCAGGTCCCAGGGAGGAACCATCTCTGGAGGAACGTGGGCTACGGCCTGTCAGCAAGGAAGGCGGAGGGAGAGGCCACCCTGGCCCCAGTCCTCAGCACCTCTTCTCCCTCGTGCCTCCCCCTTTGGGCCGCACTCGATTCTTTCTTCCTTCCCATGCCAGCACATTGACTGTCCCTGGGCTCTTCCCAGGCATTTACCTTCCTCTCCTACCCCTCTCACCAGCTCTGCCGGGCCAGGGCTGGAGGGAGCCCTGCACACACACACACACAGATGCATGCATGCACACATACACACACGTGTGCGCACACGTAACACACACACATCACAGTGATCACTGCACCGGTCTGTGGCACTTCCAGTACTCAAGCATGTGTGTGACCAGCCTGGCTGGAGTGGAGGAACATTCCCAACTCTGCTGCAGAGAGTAGGAGAGACTAGCTGCCGTGGGATTCACAGTTCCCTGCAGGAGAGAAGCTGGAAGCTGCAGGCACTGTTTTGCTCTTCAGAGAAAGGGATGGGGGAAGTGCTTCACTGCAAAGCCCATGAGAGTCCTCAGCAGGCAGAACGCTTGCGCTGTTATGGTGTCTTTCCTGGTCCTGCCTCTCACTGGCCTTAACTGCCGTGCTCACAGTACTGCATAGAGCAAAAGAGCCCTCACACAGCCAGGGGGGGAAAAAGAAAAAAAAAAAAGAAAGAACCAGCCATGGCTGGGGGAGAGAGGGAAAATGCATGGGGAAATGCAAGGGACCTATCTGTGTCCTTCATACCTCACTCCTCCAGCTCTCAAGGACTTCAGAAGGAGAAGGGCAACTCTCAGCATTCCTCTGCCTTGCACACCCTCAGACACCCATGCAACCTCAGCATAGTTCTGTCCATGCAACCTCCTTCTCCCCTCCGCACTGCCCCCCCACCTCTGCAGGGTTTATACTTTCATGTGATTGTGTGCGTCATTCCCCGGTGTTCTCAGCCAGACAATCCTTTCTCACATTTCACGTCCTGCCCAACCCCAATGTGTCTCACCCTCACTCAGTGCTTCCTCTTCACATATCTCTGGGCAGCTACGACAGGCAGGTCCCCGAAAGGACAGGGGCTTTTCCCTCATGGTTCCCTGCTGGTTCTTTGTGGCCATGCTGGCCCCTATGGGTAAGTGAACTCAACTCACCCCTGAGCACCTATATTGATTCCACTGCTGCTGTCCCAGCCGCGTACCCCATTGCTGGCAGCGCTCCGTTCCCCAAACCTTCCTGTGCTGAGGATGGGCAATGAATGAGGTAGGCAGGAATCCCTGAAGCTCCTGCAATGGCTGTCTGGTTTTTCTCCTGTGCACAACCCCCAAATGCTTCCTTTTTTGGACACAGACTGCCCAGGAATGTTTCTTGGCTATTGGAGAGAGATTGGAAACGCACCTGATGATCTGAAGAGCTGTCCCACCCCTCCCGCTGCTCCCTAGCCTGTCTTGTTCCTTCTCACCCACTTCTCTACCAACCCACGGTGCCTAGTTCACGTTTTTCCGTTTTTTCCTCCTCCTCAACGTTCCTCCTTTTCCCTTCCAGCATTGGCTCTCGAACAGTCCCCAGACACAGTGGTACAACAAGGCCAGGCCGTGAATGTGAGCTGCTCCAAGAAGAAATCCTTCAGCACAGCTATGTACTGGTACAAGCTGCCTTTGGGGAAGGACTCCAGGCTGAGCCTAGTGGCTTTTGCATACGTAGGTGGTAAAGCAAATGTTGAGGAGGATTTCCGAAGCCATTTCAAGAGCAGCGAGATACAAGGAGACGGGATGACCCTCTTGATAGAGCATGCCTTTCTCAATGACTCCGGCATGTATTACTGTGCTGAGAGTGAAACACAGTGGCTAGGCTGCTGAGGGAGCTGAGCGCAAACCTCCCCCTGCGCAGAAGGGGCCTGCTTTCCTCCTTGCCGGTGCTGCGCAAGGCAGGATAATCCCTTTCCTCTCATTACCTCCTCTGCTTCCTAGCCTTCCCTTCCTCCGCTTCTCAGACGCTGTGAGTTTGTTTGTCCTGCTTTCTCTCCTTGCCACCCCACTCCTCCTTGCCTCCCTCTTCGTTCCACTCTCATTTACATTATATTCACTTCCGTCAACCCCCCTTCCCCCCTCTGCCTCCCTTTCTCTCCCCACCTTCTTCTTGCTGTCTCTCTTCCACCTGCACTCCACGGACTTCCTCTCATTTAACTCCAGCCAACCCGGCTCATCATTCTCACTGTCAAAGAGAAAGGATGTTCGCGTGAGAAGTTCTTGGTGCATCTTCAGATAAAGGCGAGGCCAGGCAGGTGGCATAATAGCCGGTGCCAAGTGGGAGCTGCCCACATGCTCCTCCATTACCTCCATAACCTGTCTGAGGTTATCCTGTGGCCAAGGGATATGTGCAGCACAGCACAGGCCTGAGGGCCGCATGGCACATGCAGCACAGCACAGCACAGCACAGCACAGGCCTGCGCCTACTCGGGTTAACTGTTATGTGGATCCCTAACTCCTCCATGCACAGTGGTCTCTGGGTCAGGATCACTGCCTTCCGCACCTTGATCCACGTACAGGTTACCTTTCCCAAAGATACTGTATCAATTACAGATTATGTTAGCAAGCTGTGCAGCTAGCAGAAAGTTTCCTGGCAGGTTGGAGTGTTACCTCCCTCATAACACACACCAGTGCACGGCACAGGCTGGCATGCGGCATGGCCTGGTTTCAGCTGGGATAGAGTTAGCTTTCTTCCGGGTAGCTGGTACAGTGCTGTGTTTTGGATTTCGGAGGAGAATGATGTTGATAACACACTGATGCTTTAGTCGTTGCTAAGTAGTGCTTACACTGGTCAAGGACTTTTCATCTTCCCATGCTCTGCCAGGTGCACAAGAAGCGGGGAGGGAGCATAGCCAGCACAGCTGACCCAGACTGGCTAAAGGGCTATTCCATACCATATGACGTCATGCTCCGTAGATAAGCTGGGGGGGAGTTGAGGAGGGGACAGCGATCGCTGCTCGGGGATGAGCTGGGCATCATCAGCGGGTGGTGAGCAATTGTAGACTGTACTATTATTACTACTACTACTATTACTACTCTGCTATTTTATTTTACTGCAATTATTAAACTGTTCTTATCTCAGCCCAAGAGTGTTCTCACTTTTACCCTTCCAGTTCTCTCCCCCATCCCACCGGGGAAGGGGAAGTGAGCAATCGGCTCTGGGGTGCTTAGTTGCTGGCTGGGGTTAAACCACGACAGGCACTCCAGCAGGTTCCCACACTGCAGCTTCTCATGCTAACATACGGGCTTCTCAAGCCCTAAGCACAAGGCCTAACCGAGCAGGCATGGCCTGCTCGAGATCACTAACTCCTCGAATACCATGTGTTCTGCAAGGCTCCCAATGCACTGCCCTGCCACTTGCACTTCCCAGGGAACCCCATGGGAAAAGGAGACCCTTCCCACGGGCACATCAAGCATGGCCTCCTCTCAGCTGGAGTGCTGGGGGTGTTGTGAGGGGCTTCTTCCTGTTGCCTGCACAACTTAGCCCACCCTCTTTCTTCTTTTCTCCCTTTTCTTTTGAGGAATCTGGGGTCATTCCTGAATCTCCTCTAGGCAGTTTGAGGAAATGAATGCAATGGGACACTCTTGGACCTGCAACAGAGGGTCTGGGAGCTGGAGGAGTTGCTGCACCCTTCTGCTAAAACGACACAGGGGAAGAGCTTCACTGCAAAGCCCATGACAGCCTTGAGGAGCCGGCACACTTGCTCTCTCCTATGGGCCGGCCTCCCGCTGCCATGCCTTGCTGGGCCCACAGCACAGCACAGCACAGATGTGCAGAGGCTCTGTCAGGCTTCTGACACACAGAGAGTGTGTCCATGGACACAAACTGCAAGCCTCACTTCCTGCCTGCAGTGATTTCCCACAGCCTTGGCTTGGCGAACAAGGCTGTGCCCCATGTAGAGAAGAAGGCAGGATTCTCTCCAGCTCTGTCCATCCTCGTTGTCGTGGTTTAACCCCAGCCAGCAACTAAGCACCACGCAGCCGCTCGCTCACTCTCCCCCAGTGGGATGGGGAGAGAATCGGAAGGGTAAAAGGGAGAAAACTCGTGGGTTGAGATAAGAACAGTTTAATAATTGAAGTAAAACAAATTCAAACAGTTAAATAGGCAAAGCAAAAACCGTGCACGCAAACAAAGCAAAACAAGGAATTCATTCACTACTTCCCATCGGTAGGCGGGTGTTCAGCCATCCCCAGGAAAGCAGGGCTCCATCACGCATAACGGTTACTTGGGAAGACAAACGCCATCATGCCCAATGTCCCCCCCTTCCTTCTTCTTCCCCCAGCTTATATACTGAGCATGACGTCATATGGTATGGAATAGCCCTGTGGCCAGTCTGGGTCAGCTGTCCTGGCTGTGCCCCCTCCCAGCTTCTTGTGCACCCGGCAGAGCAGGGGAAGCTGAAAAGTCCTTGACCAGTGTGAGCGCCACTTAGCAACCATTTAGCAACAGCTTAGCACTACTTAGCAAGAACCAAAGCATCAGTGTATCATCGACATTGTTCTCATCCTAAACCCAAAACACAGCCCCATACCGGCTACCAAGAAGAAAATTAACTCTATCCCAGCTGAAATCAGGACACGCGTCCTGCTGCTCCTTTGCAGAACGCTACAAAAAGGAGAGTATCAGCTCTTCTCTGGCAAGGAGAAGGCAAGTCTGTGCCAGCATATCCCACAGTGAATACCCTTCTCCTCAGAAATCCCTCCCTCTTGCAGTCTCCCAAGAGGCAGTACCAGTTGCTGTGGTTTAACCCCAGCCAATCACTAAGCACTACACAGCTGCTGACTCACTTCCCCCTCCCCGGTGGGATGGGGGAGAGAACTGGAAGGGTAAAAGTGAGAACACTCATGGGCTGAGATAAGAACAGTTTAATAGTTGAAGTAAAATAAAATAGCAGAGTAGTAATAGTAGTAATAATAATAAAAACAATAGTAATAACTAAAATATACAAAGCAAGTGATGCATGATGCAATTGCTCACCAGCCACCGACTGATGCCCAGCCCATCCCCGAGCAGCGACCCCCCCACTCCTGGCCGATTCCCCCCCAGCTTATCTACTGAGCATGATGTCATATGGTATGGAATAGCCCTTTAGCCAGTCTGGGTCAGCTGTGCGTTGACCAGTGTAAGCACTACTTAGCAACAACTAAAGCATCAGTGTGTTATCATCAACATCATTCTCAACCGAAATCCAAAACACAGCACTATGCCAGCTACTAGGAAGAAAATTAACTCTATGCCAGCCAAAACCAGGACACCAGTGCAGAGCCAAAGGCAGCCTTTTCTCTCCTTGAGATCTCCCTTTGGAGGAAGAGAACAGTTATAGAACATGAAGATGACAGGTCAGCAGTCTTTCCCATAGCTGGGCAACATGATGATCAGCACTGGGATAAGTGGAGAAGATTCCACATTGCAGCTTGCAGGGCTGGGAGTCTGTGAGCATGAGGGTGCCTAGAGAGGAAACTCAGCTGAGGGGCACACACACACACACTCCCACACGCACACACTCCCACACAGCAGGAAGTCAGTGGAGCAGGGTACATGCACCTCACACCTGCATGCAAGTGCCATTCCCCGCTGTTCCCAGCCAGCCAACTGCCTTCTCACATTTCAGGTGCTCTCTCACTGCCCTGCCCACCCGCAAAGAGCTCTGTCTCTTCCTCTCTCAACCGCTCCTCTTCACACATCTCTGTGCCTGTGCCTGTGCTGCCACCACAGGCAGGTTGCTGGGAGGAGGTGGCCTTTCTCCATGGTTCTCCACTGGTTCCTTGTGGCCATCCTGGCCCCTGTGGGTAAGTGAGCTTCCCTTCCCCTCCAACAGCTGCACTGGAGCCACTGCTGCTGCCTCAGCTGTGTGCCCAGTTGCTGGCAGTGCCCCATTCCCCAAGGCTTCTAGGGGGAGGATGGATAATGAACGAGGTGAGCTTTCCCTCAACCTCTGAACTCAGAAAACTCTACAGATCTACAAATCTGTTTTTTCTGTCCCATTTTAATACTTCAATTGAGAGTACTGGAGTCATTATATTTCAAAACAGGTTTACTAGTGTCTTTGAAGCTGGCTTGTGGGGGTTTTTCTCCTATGCGTCTCTCTCAGAGAAACGCGACACTGTCCCATAGCTTGCTGACCTCCTTATGCCACTACATCCCATGTCATACTTCAGGGATGTGTTTTTGTGTCCCCTTC
>JBBPFK010000056.1:358060-390060 GCA_037975005.1 Platalea minor | reverse complement strand
ACGCAGCCTCCGGCATCGGGGACGCGGGTGCCCGGAGGGGGCCGAGTCCCTGCCCCGTTATCCGGAGCGGGGTGACGGAGCGAGGCCGGGAAAGGAGCCGTGCGGGTCCCCGGGACCCGCAGCGCTCGTCCCTTTGGGGAGAGAGGTGTAGAGCAGAAGATACCCCCCGAGTCGATGCGCACACCCCCCAGATGGATGGAAACAACCGGCGTCCGACTGTTGTTGAGCCCGCTTGAACCCCGGGCTGCCTCGGCTTCCTTCGGAGGCCTTCTTCCCCTCGCCCATAAGAATTAGGTTTCTGTGCCTGATTATAGGGTTTTTTAAGTAATCAAATAAAGACATTTTAAAATTCCAAATTGAAGATTAATGCAGAAATTGGAGATGGATTTAAATTGCCCAAGCTAATCACCAGCCACTCGACTGCTTATGACTTTATTAAGAGAAAAAAAAAAAAGTCTGGAGTGTCACGGAGGAATAATGATTCACAGGCTCGTTGCTGCCGTCTCCTCCTCCTCGACGAGCATCGCCGTGCCCGGCCCACACGTGTCCTGCGGCGCGGGCGTTTTTGGGCTCCATCCTTGGGGTTTTTTGAGCCCAGGTTGGATAAATCCCTCTGCAACCCTCCTGGCCCCGGCGCTGAGCGGGAGGATGGAGCAGAGACCTCCCGTGGGCTGGGGGGGCAGGAGCCGTGCCGGCGGTGGGAAGGGTGCCGGGAGGGTGCCGGATTCGGGATGGGGTTTGGGAAGAGCCGGTCTCACTCCTGTCTCCCTCCTTACGCAGGTTTCTGAGCAGCCGCTGACGGCTCAGCCCCGCTGGATCCGGCCACGCAGGAGGATACCATGAACTGAGCAAGGAGCGCCGCTAAACTTTTTTTTTTTTTTTTTTTTTTTTTTTTTGGGTTTGGCTTTTTTTGGTTTGTTTTTCATCCGGGGGGGGAAAAAAAAAAAAAAGCCCCCCAAGCTCTTTAATGAAAGCGTTTTAAAAGGGGGTTACTTTTCCCCACCCCTGAACCGAAGTCGTCCCCGGTGCGGCGAGGATTTCCGGAGAAGATGGGGAGAAAAAAGATCCAGATCCAGCGGATCACGGACGAGCGCAATCGGCAGGTCGGTGCTTTCCCTTCGGCTCTCCGCTCCCTCCTCGCCCGCCTTCCTCCCGTCGGGTATTTTAAGGGTTCTGCTTCAAAATGACCCATTTCCATCCCATTTTGGGCCAACTGGTCCTTTTTTTTTTTTTCCCCAACCCATAAAATAAGCAGATGGGTGAAACCCGGCACCGGGGCCGGATTCAGGCGGATGCCCAGAACCAGGCAAACGGCCCCGTTTTGCCGTGGCGAGGAGCCGCGGCCCCCACCCGGGCGTTGCTCCTCGTCTTGGAGCTCCTCGCGCCGTTTCCATCTAAACGCTTTTCCAGAAGAACCTATCTTCTCCAGTTAGTTCCCTTTTTTTTTTTTTTTGGTCTTGCAGAAAATATATTTCAGTTGACATTTTCCGTGAGGTTTTTCCAATAAAAAACAGCCACAACAAGTATCCATTTTTCTGAACGCAAACAACCCAAATTATTCTCTTTTTTTTTCAATTGAAAACTTATATGGGGCCAGGGTTTTTTCCCTTGTGCTCTGTTGAAGCCAAGCCCTAGACACGCACGCACGTGCACGTGTGTAGGAATACACGCGCCTATCTCAGAGGGAAGCAAAAACCACTGGATTTTTCCCGAATTTACGTGTTCTTTGAGTCGGACCGGGTGAGCGGCAGCGCTTTGCCGGACCAGCTTTGCTCTGTGATGACTCCATCGATGCGTTTCTCCGGAATCACAAGGCTTTCGGGCAGGTCCCTTCGCTCCGTGCCTTCCCGCGATCCTTGAGTTTGGCTCAAGCAGATCCAAGCCTCTGCCTTTAGTCCGGCCACCGCTGCGGATGCCACAGCGGGGCCTGCCACGCTTCTTTTCTACCGCTTTTATTCCAGAAAAAAAGGAAAAAAAAAAAAAAAAGCATGTGTCTATATTCCTAATGCTTAAAAAGTGGCAAATAACTGAATTGGATGTACTGGTTTATTGCTTCACAGCAAAACAATAGAAAATTGCAGGTTTTCTTCATTACAGCTTTATTTGGTGGCTGGGGGATGGGCATAAAATGTTTTTTGATAATGTCCCAGTTGCTCATGGCACTGTTTATTTCCATAATTAGCAGGAAACGGGGCGTTAGGGGTTATTAAAGGAGCTGGAGTGTATTTTATGGGGCAGCGCTGCTGAACGTTGCATAGGGGAGAGAGGGATTTGCAGCTATTGGAGCCCCATTCGGAGTTCAAATGAACGGAAAATATTTGGTAATGCTGGCGGTTGATGGCACAGCCAGCCCTGTTGTATAAGCCTTCAGGAAAGGAAAGAGGTGTTTCTCTGCCAAAGGCAGAAGCCAAGGTGGTGGGAGGCGTTTTTGGGGGTGCTGAGCTGCTCCTTGGTGCTGGGCTTGGCCGAGGGGATGCAGACCCTTGCCGAGGTCTCCCCGGCTAAGCCAAGCCCAGGTGGGTTTTAGCAGCGGGAGTCGCTCAGCGCGGCCGGGTGCCGTGGTTTTAGCACGTCTCAGGTGTCAGGTTGTGTCCCCAAAGCCCAGCTCCGGGGGCCGGGGGCCGCTGGTTTTCCCTTCACAGCAGCTGCGTCCCCGGACGGGCCGGTTTTTCCAAACCCAGCATTGCTCCCCACGCGAGCGCGGCACGTAGCGCTTTGCTTTTCCGAAAACCCAGCCCTGTTTAAGTCGGGTGTCAGCAAAGCGGCAGCTGTTTAATTGGTCATCAGCACAGGCTTTGCAATCAATTATTTTCGCTGCTCCCTTTCTTTGGGAAACAAGGACGCACCAAGAAGAGAGGACATTTCGTGACGAACGCCTGCTCCAGGCAGCGGGTTGCTGATCCGCTCCATCCACTGCAGTGGGAGCTGCGTGGGGCTGGGGCATCTTTCACCTCTGCAAAGGGGGTGATAACGTATGTGTGCAATGCCGGGATCCGGTCTCTGGGCTCAGAAATGTCCCATCTTGCTTCATCTCATTCCCCTTCCCTTCCTCCCCTGCTGTTGTTGCAGACCAGAGGTGAGAAGCGTCCGTGCACGTGCGGCCGCCGTGGCTGCGGGCTCAGCTGGCTTAAACCCGGGGGCTGGGAGCACCCTCAGCCCATCGCTGCCTCCACGGCAGCCCCGCCGTGGGGCTCGGTGCGGGGGGCACGGCTCGGCTCTGCCGTGTGGCACCCCGGGAGCTGAGCAGCCCGGCACTGCTGAATTATGCATGGGGTTTCATGCCGCGGCGCTGCTGCTGGCAATGTAGGTCTTGCAGCTCCAACCGCGGCGGGCAAGCATGCACCGTCCTCGGCGTGTGCCGGCGCCCGGATGGCTCCCGCAGCACCTGTGGGTGTCGGGAGAGAGCGGGATGGGGAATGGGAATAGCGCGTGGATGTGCTGGAGAAGGAAGGATTCACTGGTGGTCGGGCAAGGAGGTGGAGGCAGAGCCGCTCTCGATGCCTGCGTTTCCGCTTGCTCTGCACGTGAAGTCCATCGATAGTGGTGGTTCGGGGCCGCCGAGGCATCGTGAAGCTCGGGAAGAGCTAGGGTTGGACGGGGGCTCTCCAAAGCCCTCGCTGCGAGGTGAAGCTCTTCCCATGCGTCTCGCACCCAACCTACAGCATCAGTGAGTGCCACCCTGCTCGCGCCCCGGGTCTGGCCTCCCATGGGTGCACGGACCACGAGCCTGCGCGGAGGAGGCCAGAATTACAGCAGAAGCCAAAACCTGGGGAGGAGAGCAAGTAAGAGTCACTAATGTCATTAGAGGAATTACTGGAGAGGATTTGCCATAACAGATCAGACCATCAGTCCTTCAGGGCCAGCCTGCTGGCTCTGGCAACGGCCAATATGGTCTGCATCAGGGGAAGGGCAAAAATCCCCCGCTAGTGTGGGGCAATAATTCCTTCCTGACCCCTTCGGTGATCGGCTTATGCCCTGAAGCATGAGATTTGATTACCCTCTTAGACTTATAAGGTTAATTCTTCTAGCTGAGGCTCGTGCACGGCGGTAGGGGAAGGTTTGGGGTTTCTGTCCCGGGTCCCGGGTAGATGCACAGGGCGGTGTTAGCCGATGCTTTTGTGCGACGGGGCTGGCTGAACGGAAAATCTTTGCTTTTCTCTGCAAGAAGCAGGGGTGCCAAGACAGAGGGATGCTCCTCCACCCTGTCTGCAGAGCGAATATCCGTAGCGGGGTGATTTGGTGCTTTGGGTTCTGCTCGGCTCTGCTCAGGTTGTTGGTTGATTTTGGGCAGGTAACCGCATGCTCTCCTCCGTTGCTCAAGGGCAATACCCAAACCGTGCTTGTTTCTACTCTTCACGGCCAAGAGCTGCCCCCTTGCTCGCGTGCCTTGGCCTCACCCCGTTGCCTCCGATCTCGGTGGCCAAGTGGGCTCGTAGCGCCCAGCAAGGTGGTTTTTGGTGAGGTGTCTCCGGCGCCGGTGGCTGCAGAAACAACCGCCCTCGGCTGTTCCCTCTGTCGTGGCGGAGAGGCCATGTGTTTTCCTCTCGAGGGTTCCTCGGGCTGCTTCGACCGTGAGTCAGAGCAGCGGGGCCGTCCCGGCGGGGGACAGCGAGGGACGCCGTACCGGGCCGCGGCTGCTGCCGGAGCTGCGGTGGAGCAGCCAGTCTCTAGTGGGGACGTGAGACCAGAAACGCTGCTGGCGTGGCGCCGGGGAGGCCGGGTTGGTTTTAGTGCCTGTCCTGCTGCAGGAGCAAAGCCGCAGCTGGGTCCCACCTGAAGCCATACGGTGCGGCAGCGGCTGCGGTGTGGTGCTGCCGGCTCCGTCTCTGGGAGCCGCCAGGGCGAGCGCTTGGCAGCAGTGATTTTGGGTGGCCGAGAGGTCTGGGATGCCACCGGGGAGGGGGAATTGCCAATGACACCGGCGTTGGCCCTCAAGTAATTTAATTTGTGTCACGGTGCGCCGGAGCTGGGGCGGACGCTGGCAACGTGAGCGCTGGTGCTCGCAGCTTGACCGCGGTGGGAGCGGGCACACGTGGCGGGGAGCAGCGGCGCGGGGTGCCAGCCCTGCACTTTCCAGGGGATGAGGCGATTAGAGCCGAATCTCGTTACTGCGTAATCATCTCTGGGAGATGGCGGGGAGGGACGGGCAGCTGCCTGTGCCGCGCGTGCCGAGGGCTGCCCCTGCTCTGCCGTCCCGCTGCACGGAGGGATGTGGCTGCATCTCAAGGGGTGCTCGGCGCTGGCTGCAGGACCCCAGTGGGTGCGTGCTGGGTGCTGCTGGTGGCGTCGCGGCGGCAATGCTCATCACCACCAGCGTGGACGGGGAAGCTCCAGCTTAAGCTCTTTGAACCGCGACTGTAACGCCACTAACTCGAGTTGAGCGAAGGCAACGGCCTCGTTCACTCTCCTCCCTCAGCACTGCAAATTAAAGCCGTTCAGCTGCAAAATCGATGCCGTGGTGGAGGCCCTAAGTGGGGTCAAGCCCTCCCGTGCACACGCGCGGCGAGGGAGCAGCTCTCGGCACCCAAGGGCATCTCGGCTCATCTCCAGCCCTTCCCCGGGCTGCTGCTTCGCCCCTGAGAGCAAAGCTTAAAGCAAAGCAGTGACCTCCCTGCTTTTTACTTTCCTTTTTTTTCTTCTTTTTTTATTTGCTGAGAGGGCATTGGCCAAGCATCGCGCCTTTCCCCGGCAGCGTGCCGCTGGTTGCAGGGGGGGTGAGGGGCCGTCAGCGGCTGTCTGCGCTGCAGCCGGGACGGAGAGCCCCAAACCAGCTCCCTCCCCACCAGCTGGGTCCTGTTAGCAGCGTCGCGGCGAGAGCCGAGCGTGGGCTGGGAAATGCAGCCCAACGTCTGCCCGGCATCTGGAACGGGTTTTGGAGCCCAGCTCCGTCCCCCAGCCAGCTCGCAAGGATCAGTCCTGCGAAAGATGCCTCGATAGCTGACAGCTCTAACGACAGCTTCTTTCAAGGCAGGGCAGGTTGGGAGGACAGGGGACGCAGTCATGAGCGCGGTGACCCGGGGTGGGCAGGCGATGCGGAAAAATGCCCCCAAAAGGTTATGGGGGCAGCAAGAGGGAGGCAGCAGCCGGCCGGGCACCCGGTGCGGGGGGCTCGGGGTGCCTTTGGGGACGTGGAGCCTCCCAGGAGAAGTGGGTGCTGGGAAGCAGGAGAGCGGGTCAGGGATGGGGTGGGCGAGCGGTGTGGAGCGGCACCCCGACCTGCGTCGGGGCGGCCGAGCCCCCCGGCTCGGCGGCTTCCAGGGTCGGGTGCTCGCAGCGCTGCTGCAGCGAGCGAGGATCAGATCTCCACTGCTTGAATATTCAACTTTAAAAAAAACCCAAACCCAACAACCCGCAGCCCCCGGACAGATGGTAGCTCTGCTGGGGATTTTGCTGAAATGTATTTTCTCTTGATTTGGCAATATGTGATTTCCAACGCTGATAATCATCTTTGTGCTTGTGAAGTGTCTGCCTTTGGAGGATCCCAAAATAGGCAGCGATATGAACCGGTTGGAAGAGGGAGGTGAGAGAGGAGAGCTTGGGGTGGTTGTCCAGTTGGGGAAACTGAGGACAGAAGATTCCCTCTGCCCTCCCCTTCCTTTTGCTCTTCCTCCAGTGGTCATCCCAGTTTTCTCTGGGAGGTGTCGGGTACGTGGCAGCGCGGGCACGGCTTCTGACCGCGGCTCTCCTTGCTTCCAGGTGACCTTCACCAAGCGCAAGTTCGGCTTGATGAAGAAGGCCTACGAGCTCAGCGTCCTGTGCGACTGCGAGATCGCCCTGATCATCTTCAACCACTCCAACAAGCTGTTCCAGTACGCCAGCACCGACATGGACAAGGTGCTGCTCAAGTACACCGAGTACAACGAGCCCCACGAGAGCCGGACCAACGCGGACATCATCGAGGTGAGGCCGCCCGTCCTCTCCCCGGCTTTGCCGTTGTGGTGGAGCCAGGGCCGGGTCTGGCACCGCAGCCGGATGCGGGAGCTCGGTGCAGGGTGGGGATGGGAGCGAGCAGATCTCCGGCACTCGGTGCCGGCCTGATTTTGCATCTTTTTGGTCCAGCCTATGAAAATACTCAGTTCTGGGTGGTAGAGTTTGAAGCTGTCTCGAGTTATGTGTTGATCTACTGCTGTAAAATTGAGGTACAGGTTTGCTTTGTGGGACTTTCCTGTGGTCCAGGGAAACCAGGGGATGGTTTTGGAGGCATCTCCCGGGGCTGCGGCACTGGGGTGCCTTGGTGCAACTGGTGACGTTGCCTGTCCGTTGTTTCAGACAGGCATGGTGGGGTTGTAGGAGGGCACCGGCGGCTGAATCGCAGAGTAATTCAGGTTGGGAGGAACCTTTGGGTGCCTCTGGTCCAGCCCCTGCTCAAAGCATGGCCAACCTCACGGGTAGGTGGGGTTGCTCCAGGCTTGTCCGGCTGCCTTTTGTGGGTCTCCAAGGACGACGAGTCCAGTCCAACCCCAGCACTGCCAAGGGCACCACGTCCAAACCTCACTGACGCCAAGGCCGCACTCCTCCTCCAGCTGCCAGCGTCGCAGGAGATGCTTGGCCACCATTTGCTGGTGGTGACCCTGCGCTGGCCCTCCCCACCGCTTTGTCCTCGTCCTTGGCGCTGGCAGAGCATCGTCGGCCTCGAGCACGGGGCGTTTGGCTCGCAGGAGGGTGCCAGCGGCGTCTCGGCCATCGGTTGCATCCTCTTCCCTCCGCCCGCGAAGATGGGAGCTGCTCGGCTGTCGCTTTTCAGCGTGTGGGCAGCTGCCTTTACGCCTGGGCAAACGAAAGGCTTGGCTGGGTAATTACTGACGTTACAGGAGGGCGTAAATGAACACCCGCAGAGCCGTCGGTGACTGAGCGGAGCGGCACGGCCCCGCGGAGGGCCCTGGGTGGATCGGAGGCAGCGGCTCCGCTCGGACCTCGCGCGGCACGAGGCTTCGCCTCTTCAAAGCGCCGCTGGAGGAATCGGCTTCTCCTGCCGCTCGGGCTGCGCCGCTTTTGCCTTTGAACCCCTTTGGTGCATCTTGGGCAGCGCGCTGGGGCTTTGATTTCATGAAGGAGAAGGAAAAAACCCAACCTACCTCCTAAATCTTGCCTTTTTATGCTTTTTTTTTCTCCGTGAAACGTGTCTTTTTGAGAGGTTTGGATTGAGGTTTTCACTTCGGTGTCCACCCAGTTCCCCCTGACGTCCCGCCGCAGCAGAAGTGGGTTGAGCCACGGCCAAGCAACCGGCAGCACCTGCCTGCCCTGGCCGGGCTTTGGAGACTGTTCTGCCAGCTCACGGTTGTGTACAGCCTTAGAAATGGTTCAAAAACGTCCTTTTTGGCCCGTTTGAGCCAAGTAGTGTCCGTCCACCGTGAAAACGCCGGGGTTTTGCAGGCGCGGTTCCCCGCCGTGCGAGTCAGCGCAGCC
Organism: Platalea minor; assembly: GCA_037975005.1. Taxonomy (NCBI): domain Eukaryota; kingdom Metazoa; phylum Chordata; class Aves; order Pelecaniformes; family Threskiornithidae; genus Platalea; species Platalea minor. Next base: position 381,654 of record JBBPFK010000056.1, on the reverse strand, counting down.
TCACCCAGCCTCTCCGGGATGCTCAGACTGCGGCGCTCGCAGCGTCGAACAGATTTGTCTTGGCCTAAAAATACCGTAAACATTTTGGGCAGCGTTCTCTGTTCCCTTATGGTCCAAGATGCAAACACTCCCAAGCCGACAAGTTACACACAGTCCTTGGCACCCAAAGAAATACTGTGTTTGCACCACATGAAAAGCTGGATCTGCATCCAAAGCCAAGGAGAGGAACATCGGGAGCGGAAGGATATTGGTAGATGGCAAGAAAAAGAGCCGGAACGTGCCGGGCTCGGCACGTTTTGCCGGCAGAGCTGCCTCGGAGTGAAAGCCGCTGGGGTGCAGGCAGGTTTTGAGGTTCTTGAGCATCCCTTCCCATCCTTGTCTCATCTTGGAGCAGGGTTAGGGCTGCTTTAAGTTTTTTACTGTTTTCTCTCCCAAATCCCCACCCCCGGGAGACCATTCCTGCTCCTGGTGCAGATTTCCGTCTCCCTGCTTGCCATCTCCCCTCGCCCAGGACAGGTCCCACCGGCCCGGCTTCGTCCCCACCGGACACAGACCCAGTTTATCTCACATTTCTTGGTGGCTCCCAGTTGAACTTGACTCCTCCAAGAGCATTTTTGCATCTTCGAAGCTCCCCCAGCATCAAGCATTTATAGAACCGTGAAGGCACAGGCTGTGAATTTGCTACCAAATAGGATTTTAAGTGGATTTTAAGGCATCGCTGCATGCGTCTGCCTTCCCTGTAACGCCTGTGGCCCCTTTCTACCAGAGGGCTGCAACCCTGAACGAGTCTGGCAGCATCTCAGAAAGGCCGAGGAGCAATCGGGACCTGGGTGGATCAAGGCAGAAGCCTCTTGATTTCATTTTCCTGGCAGAGGGGGAGCAAGCGGTGGCTCCGGAGGCTTGGCCCAGCCAGGGTCTCCTCTCCCGGCCGGGCTGGGGGGCTCCTGGGGCCAAAGGCGCTGGTACCACCAACTCCGGGCGGTACAAGTTGGTCTGTTCAAATTATGTTTTAAAACAACGCTAAACATGAGATTCCCCTTTTTTTTTTTGGCTTGGGGAGGTGCAGTCCGCGGCGGGCACTGGGGCTACCCCATCACATGCTGCACGGGGATGCCCTTGAGGGGTTTATCCCCTTGGATATTTAGCGAGAGGCAGAGCTGCGCCGGGATGAGTGTACCCAGTGCTCAAGAGGGGTTCAGCACCCCGGCTGCCCTTCGGGGAGCATCCCCTGTGGGGGCACCTCCGTCTTTCAGCCATGCCAGGGATCGACAGCGGCTGCCGGGAGTGCGATTCAGCCACGCAGCCCCTGCGGCGCTCTCTGTGCCCGGCAAAGTCCTGGCCATCGCAAGCTTTTAAGTCTGAGAAAATCTCTCTTAATGCAGGGAGGGGGGTTTCCTTAATCAGGCGGGGGACAGCTGAGGCCCCCAGACAGGCACGCTGGGTGCCACGTGCGCGCCCGGGCTGGGATCACGCCGGCTTTGCTCCTCGCTGTCGCTTCTCGTTTCCGCGCAGCCCGCCTGACGTGCCAGTTTCTGATAAGGGACTTGGACGAGAGCGGGGCACGGGGATGCTCCGGAGCCAAAGTCGCGCAGCGATTGCTTTCCTTTCCTTGCCTGAATATCCCGGGGAGGGGCTGATTTTTCCCTAATTCCCCTTGGGGTTGTTTTTCCCCGGGGTGCGTAAAACCAGGCATTTTGCAGGATGCTGGGGAGGCGGCGAAGTGCAGAGGCAGCTGCCGGTGCCGCGTCTTCATCCTCAGTCCCATCCTTGCCCTCAGCCTCAGCCAGACTTCCCCCCAGCCGGGGCGGTTGAGTCTCCCTCCCCTAAGGGAAGTCGACCACATCCTGGTCGAGCATCGTTTCCTCTCACATGTTCTGCCTTTCCTGCTGCTCTCTTACCCTTTTCGGGTTGGAAATCTGCTCCCGTATGAGCTAGGATCGTTTTCTTTCCAGCATCGCCTGGAAGAGCGGGACCTGCAGCGGGTCCCGCCATGGGGGGACTCCCGATGACTGGGGGGGACCCGGGGGCGGCAGGGAGATGGGCTGATGATGAGCGTTTCTTTTGTTTGGTGTTATTTTTTCCATGTGAAGTTCTCACCCTGCTTTTCTCCTTTGAAAATTTTCTGCTGTGAAGGAATTGAATTTAAATCTACTTTAGGTGAAAACAGTCGTGCTCCACTGGATGCAACCCAGTGACAAAAAAGTTTCGTGCCTCTCTGCATCTTCTGGTTTTCCCCCGGAGAAGGAGGAACGAGAAGGAAAACTCATTTCTAAAAGACCTTGCAGAGATCCTGAAAACGGGAATCTTTGGGTTTCATTCTCGCTCCAGCAGGATTGTTTTCCTTTTACAGCATCTTGTCAAAAAGCAGAAATTTTGTCAAAAAAAAAAGGCAAAACGCAGCAGCCGACGCTCGTGTGGCTGGAAATGGCATTTTGTTGTCCCAGCTCTCTTTTTGAGCAGCAGATTGCTGCGAGCCGCGCTGCTTTGGCTCGTGTCCCGCTGCGACTCGGGCCCCGGTCACCCACCGCCGCCGGTGCTTCCCGTCCCGCTGCGCCGCAGATCGTCCCCGTCCTCCGCCGTGCCAGCTCTGGAGCCCGTCCCCGTCCCCTTCCTCCCCTCCCTGCCCGCAGCTCCGGCAGCCCCGCGCCGTGGCCAGGGTTATAATCCAATCTCACGCTGCAGGCAGCTGCCTGCGGCGCCCGGGAAGGGTTTTCCCTGCCGTGCACAACCGGCTCGATGCTTCCCAGGGCTGCTGGCGAGCTTCCTACGGGAGCGGGGAGCCCTTACAGCTCGGGATGCTGCGAACCGAACGCGGCAGGGAGATGTGGGTCTCAAAGACAATTAAGTTATGACTAATTTTATGAAGTTAGTGGCCAGGGAGAGGGAAGAGAGCAAGGCAACGGCTGCTGTCTAAGCTGAAGCTGTATTAGACACCAAATATATTGGAGCCACAGAGGGGGAAGACCTTGGGAACTGCAGAGCGGGGCGATGCTATGAGCTGCTCGGAGGGGGGTTTCTGGGTCTGGGCGAACAGAGCTGCCTTCACCCCGTTGCTCCGCTTTCCTCGATGGAGTCGTTGCGGGAGCAACCCTTGGGATGATTTCGTGCGGGCTTAGGAACGGCAAAAGGCCGCGGCCGGCGGCGTCGGCCCGTTGCTCTTCCCTGCGCTTTCTTTGGGCGGTAAATATGGGGCAGAGCTGGGGGAACTGGAAGCTGCTTAAAACCTCCTGGGCCGTTTCATTGCTGCAGATTTTAGAAAGGAGAAGGATGTTGTTGCTCGGCTGAAACCTCTTGAAAATTCGGTTGTGCGGTTCCCATCTTCGAGGGTCCCCGGGGGTGGAGGTTGCTTGTCCGACCCTTCGACTCCTGAACCCGCTGGCAGCCTTGGGCGGAGGAGGAGAGCTCCCAGGGATGCGAGGGATTACCTTCATGATTCCCAGCCAGGGATGGGAGGGCAGAGGCGAGAGATCCAGTTACTGTCCCTGCAAAGAGAACCGCTGCGAGGTGAGCACAGCCCCCTATGAGACACCGGAGAGTCTCCCCAGCTGGCACCCTTCGCGTGCGCCCGAAGGAAACCCGGCTTCATCCCTTCCACTGCTCATGGAACGACTTTTTCCATTTTGCTTCTGAAAGAGAAAGAGGAAAAAAACCTTTTTCTTTTTTTTAATAAAGAAGGGCTCAACTTTCCGTCTTCGGGCTGCATCGGCGAAACAAAAGGTTTCAGAAAAAAAGAAAAAATCCGCAAAAAGCAGTTTCCAAAAAAGCCAAAAAAAAAAAAAAAAAGGCAAAGCCATTCCTTCCCCACCGGCAGCACCCGTTCCTTTTTTTGGCCCATTCTAAAAACAAACGAGGACACATACAAAAATAGAAAAATAATAGGGAAAAATCCTCGGGAACCTGCAGAAAAAAGCTCTGGGAACCTCCCCTTCATGCCAGTGACTCAGATTCCCACCACCCTTCTCTAAAAAGAGACAATAAATAACACAAATTAGGGATACCAGGAATTATTATTAGGTAATTAGGTAGTAATTATTAGGTAGGAGGAATTATTGGTAACACCAAACAGGGCTTCAGGTGCCGCCATGGGCAGGAGGGAGCCAGATCCTTCGCTGGCGGAGCTGGACGTGGATGAGGACTTTTCCCCTCTGCAGATGAAATCTAAGTACCGAGCGTTAAAATTACGACCGCGAAGGAGTAATTTTAATTGAAGATATTGTGAAAAGCTTCGGCTGGATGGAAACCAGGCTGGGGGCTGGGTTTGGTGCCTGTTGCTTGGCCGTTGCCACCCGGTGCAAGCGTCCACCAAGCGAGAGCTGCGGGAAGAGGCCGGGCTGTGCCGTACCGATGCCGAGCCAAACCTGCCCGCGGCGTTTCCAGCCCTTCTGGAGACGTCGCCGGCTTTTATCCGCTCCGGTAAAAATTCCCCTACAAGCTCCGTGTTTCCCGGAGCTCGCAGGTAGATGAAGAGCCACTCCAGGATACGTTTTGGCCTCAAAATAGAGATGTTTATTACTGTTTAGGAAGACAGAGGAGAATTGTCAAGGCTCTTTTTTTTTCCCCCCCTGCTGAATTTGGCATGAAAAGAGATCAAGACTTCCAGGAAATTCTGTAGCTTTGACTTCTAAAAAAAATAAATTGGCAAGTGATGGTTCCATAATAACGCCTAATTGCTTTTGGTATTTTGAAAATAGAATGATTAAATGTGCGTGCGTAACGCAATCTGCAAACTGGCTACTGAGCACGAACGAGGAGCTTTTGGGGGTTTCGCTCTCCCCTGCGCCTAGCCCGGACGCGCGACTACCGGGCTCCCGGTAACGACGGTGCCTCGTTAGCTCTCTGCAGCAGCGCCCGGGGCCTTGGCTGCTCCTGCAGCCGGGTCTTGGCATGGGGTTTGCTGCCCGGGCGTTGTCACCGTCACCCCCCGTGTCACCGCCGTCACCCCCCGTGTCACCGCCGTCTCCGGCGCCGGCGGGCTATCGCCGGGCCGCGTGCCCTCTCCTGCCACGCTCTCGCTGGGGTGCAACCTTTGCATTTGGTAAATGCCACCCACCTGTTTTTGCCGGGGGCAAGCCGCTTTGTGCTTCTTATTTTGGTTTTTATTTTCCTACGGGTAAGAAGGTTTTCCCTATTTTTAGCAGGAGAGCAGATATCATTAAGGTTTATTTCCCCTCCTTGTCGTTGTTGTAATTGTAGGTGACGAATGCGTCTGAGCTGGTACGGGGCCAAATTCGGCTCCGGTGTAAACAGATCCTTTGAAAGCAAAGAAGTTTCTCTCCATCCATCCCCGCGTTGTAATTCCTTAATTAGAGACACCCCAGCGTCGCAACCCGAGGGCCGGATCCTGACTCTTTAACCCCATTCAGGTCAACGCCATCTTGGGGCGCAGGCGTTAACGCGAGTCCTCGTCTTTATGGGCCGGGGGATGTTTTGGGGGGGACCTGCCCGTCTCAGGCAGCTGCCCACGTTCCCCATCCCCACTCCCAGATCTCAAACTGTCCCGATTGTGTTTTCAGACGTTAAGAAAGAAAGGTTTTAACGGCTGTGACAGCCCGGAGCCCGACGGCGATGACTCGATAGACCAGAGCCCCTTGATGGAGGATAAATACCGTAAAGGCAACGAGGATCTGGATATCCTGTTCAAGCGATACGGTGTAAGTACCTGCCCCTTGGCCGGAAAACCTTCATTATATGTTCTTTTTTGTTTTGTTTTTTCTTCTGTTCGATTTCCCTCCAACCTCGTCCCCCCGATCCCTCCCCGACACCCCCACCCCCCCCGTGTCGCCCTCCCCAAACGTAACAGGCGCTGAACAAGAAGCACAGGGAGTGCGAGAGCCCGGAAGGGGATGAAGTGTTTGCGTTGACCCCGCAGACGGAGGAGAAATATAAAAAGATTGATGAGGAGTTTGATAAAATGATGCAGAGTTACCGGCTCGCAGTGAGTAGCTGGTGGTCTGCAGCCCCCCCTTTCCCCTCCCCGGTTGCCTCCAGGTGCCGGGGGGGCTGGATTTTGCATGGCTTTGCTTCGGAGCCGTGCTCTGCCTTGGGAGCCGATGCGCGCAGCCCCCCGCAGCCCCGAATGCACCCCGGCTCTGATGGGTGGGACGCACGAGGGGCCTCGAGGGTCCCTCCTGTTTCCCACCCGGAGAAGCGGGGACAACCCTTGGGAAAGCCGTTCCCATTAGCTCCGGCATTCCTGAGCCTCCTTGGCTCCGGCCGGGCAGCGCAGGAGGATATTCCTCTTCTCCCCTCCTTTCCTGCAAATACAGGACTAAGGCCTCCTTTTTTGCCCCTTTTTTCCCCCAAAAAGGGTTTTTTGCCTGGGTTACGACCCCAGCATCCGTGCGAGCTGGCGCTGGCTGCCGGCCCCTCACATCCCTGCGAGGCTCAGCCTGGCTTGGGCTATTCCGCATTAATTCCCCCCAAATCCACCGAGCCCTCGGGGCAGCTGGTGGCCGCGGCAGAAATCCAGGGAGGTTTTAGCCTGTGATCCCGGAGCCGTCACCGGGGTGGCATCAGGACAGCGCTGAAAGGGATTTGTGTCAGGAGACGGGAGGAGGAGGGGGACACGTTTCAAATTAGTTGTTAGTTCAAGGGAGCAGAGACTATTGATGCAGGCAAGGCTTCTTCAGAGGGATTAACCCCGAGTCGCTGCAGCCATAATTAATGCTGCCAGGAGCAGAAAGGAGGCTCGTTTTCAAGGGCTGGATGCAGCACTGCAAAAATTACACCCCCCCCCAAAAAAATAATCTGTCCTTCTGTGCTTTGCAAGCTCCCACAAATTAAAATTCTGGCTTTTCTTGGGATTTGGATCTTGTGAAATCCACGGCTCTTTTTTTGCTGACTCAGCAGGTGAGCGCTGCGTCGCTCCGGGAGCCTCCCAAGCACCCCAAAATCTTCATCTCCATCCCCTGCATCTCGGGGAGGGGTGGCTGCCCCAAGCCCTGGGAGAGCTGGGGAGGTGAAGCCAAACGGGGTGCAGGCGGTGATGCTTGCTCGCAGCTCGGCTGTGACAGCAAGCCCAGCCCTCCGGGGTGGGTTTAGTGCAGGCTTAGCTCTGCAAGGCTTGGCTCTGCCTCATCCTCCCGGAGGTTTCCACCCTGCCAAGGCTCGTGTGGGGTGGGGGTACGGACGTGCACCCCACCAGTGCCTTGCACGAGCCCTGCTGCCGGTGCAAAATCGGTCGAAAAGGCAGCAGAGCTTTATCCTTGGTGCAAAACGAGCTCAGAAAGCAGGGACTGCTTAGCATCTGTATTTTTCTGCTGCAAAGGGAGGGCTCCAAGCAGGCTCCCATCACCGGAGGCAGCATCCAGACGTGCCGTAAGGGAACGGTCCGTGCCCTAAAGTCATTTTGGCTGGTGGCATTCAGGTGCTGGGCGCTTCGTAGTCAGGGCGTAGCATCTGGCTCCCCCACTAAACCTCCCTGGGCAGCCAGGGACTGAGTGATGCAGGTGGAGCGTGTGCGGTTGAAGAAGATGCTTTTCCTTTTTAACCAGCTGGGTTGGTTTTGTGTGTGATGAGAACTAACCAGGCTCGGCAGCCGGGGAAGCTTAACAACAGCCTTGTTCGCTAAAGAGAGGCCTCGGCGCGGCTTCTGCATTTGGTGTTTGTAATCGCTTTTAGTGAAAACAGAAATTGTTGAGGTTTGGCTGATGTGTGCATCTTCTCCCCCAGATTTTGGACTGATGTGCGAGCCGCCTTCCCTAGTTGTGTCCTCCCTGGGGTGGGGGGGACCTGGGACCACTTGGCTGGTGGCCTGGGTGTGCATCGCGCTGCACGCCGGGGCGGCGTCGGCCTGACGCTTGTTTGAAGGTGCGATGGGATAGATACGGATTAAAAGCCGAACTCCGCTCTCGGGTTGGCGTATCAACCTCCTGGCTTTATCACGGCGTCGCTTAAGATGCGATGCACGGGGGTTAGCTTTTCCTTTCCTTTCCCGGGAACGTGCACGCACGCAGCCGCGTTTGCAGTGATTTATTACACAACGCTGCTTCGGTGCTCACGCAGCGCCCAAGAAATCTTCCCCCTCCCGGTTTTGCAGCCGTGCAGAATAAGCTCCCGGGGCCGAGCAGAGGGAGGGCTCTGCGTTACAGCTCACCCCGGCAGCGTGTAAAGGTCTGGGAAACGCCGCGGCCGGTCCCTCGGAACGGCGGGCTGGCGGCCCTCGGAGCGGTACCGCAGCGCAGGCTCAGAGCCGCCGTCCTCTGAGCTTGGCTGCAGCCACGGGATATCTCTGAAGGACGGGATGCCCTTGAGAGGCTGGCGGGGAGGGTTTTCGGCAGCGAGGCGTGGGTGAGCACTGTCCCACTCCTTCCTCCCGTCCTCCCCTCTACCCCAAAAGAAAATCACCCATCTAGGAGCAGATTTCTGGAGGGGAGGGGGCCGCAGGGCAGCAGCCCCCACCCAGCAATGGGGGGGATGCTCGGCTCCCCCTGCCCTCGCCGCTGCGGCCTGCGGGGTCCCAGCTCCGGCCCCGCGATGGTCCCATCCGGCGCTGGGCTGCTCTCCCTCTCCAGCCCTGAACAAATTAAAAGTGGGACTTTAGCAAAGCCCCCGCTAAAGCCTCTAAGCAGGTGCCTGCTCCTGTTAACGAAGAGCAAATCAGTGACATAAGACAGACGGCTAGGATAATCACGGCGAGCCTGGCTCCAGCGGGGACGCTGGTAGGTGAAGCTGGTCCTCGACCTGCAGCCAAGGATAGGGCTTTAGTGATGCTCCTGCTTCCCTGGGGACAGCTCCTCCTCCTTCCCAGCAGCTCCCGGAGGTGCCAGGATGGATCCCAGTGTCACCCGGGGGCTGTGCAGAGCAAAACGAGCCTTTCCCAGATGCTCGGCCACCGGCAGCAGTGCCAACCCAAACCGGTGATCTGCTGCCAGCTCTTTGGGAGGGCTCTTCCCATCCCACCGGATGAGGAACGGCCTCGTAAAATCCCTGCGGGCTGCTCGGCCTCTGCGGTGGGATGAAGGGCAGCGCCGAGCTCGGCCGCTCTCGGCGCTGGCAGGGGCAGACCACCCTGCTGCTGCCCGCCTCGATGCTTTGGGGTGTTTCCAGCCACCTCTCCGCAGGCTGCCCTGAAAATACTGGGGGTAAATAAATACGGCCTGAAAACGAGAGCGAAGCAACCGGTTGCAAAGCTTTGACGTGTCCGAGTGGAGAGCCGATTGCTCTTCCCGGCCTTCCCTGGTGGGATCCGGGCTCCGGTGCATCCCTTCGAGATGCCAGCATGGGCAGGGTGCAAGCACAGCAGTGAAATGGGGGCTTGGGGGGCCCCGGACCGTCCCCCCTTTTTCAGCAGTGGGGTGTTGCTGCTGCTGTGATGCAGGATCAGGCCCGCTCTTGCTCAGAGCCTGCAAAGCCAGGAACTTCACCCCTTCTCCTCGCCCGGCGGCGCCTGCTCCCCTTTACCCCCTGCTCTCTGTTCAGTCCGCAGTGCCCGCTCCGAACTTCGCCATGCCCGTGACGGTGCCGGTGACCAACCAAAACACCCTGCAGTTCAGCAACCCGGGCAGCTCGCTGGTGACCCAGTCCCTGGTGACCTCCTCGCTGACGGACCCCCGGCTCCTCTCGCCGCAGCAGCCGGCGCTGCAGAGAAACACCGTGTCCCCGGGGCTGCCGCAGAGGCCGGCCAGCGCAGGTGAGCCGTGCCGTGACCCTTCGCAGCCCCTACTCCTCATCCTCTCTGCGAGAGCCTCGCTGGGCGTGCGGCACCGAGCACGGGGCATCCCGGGAGGCAGGGGACCCCCCTCCTGCCTCCATCCCCTGCCCGGGCACCCGTGGGTGGCAGGAGCAGCCTGGAAGGGTTGTTGCCCATGCTCCTGCCCTCCTGTCAGAGGTTGATACCCCCAGTTTGTGCCTTGGCCTCAAACTGGGGGTGACCCCCCCTCGCCTTACCAAGGTCTTTTCGAGAGCCAGATCCCTGCAGGGATCTGTTTTGAGGTTGGGCAGCGCAAGGAGATGAGTCACCCGGCGCCGTTCCCAGGCTTGGGGGTGGCTGCCGGCATCCCGCTCGCCGGTGGCACTCCGGTGACACGGGACTGCTGCCTAAAAAGGGCTTTTCTGAGTCGGGCTGTGCTGGTTGCAGTTGGTCGCCGAGCGATTACTCATGCGGATCTGCTGACAGATCGGAGGGAGCAGTCGTTTCCAGCGGGGACCGGCGATGGGTGGCAGAGGGCAGGTTAGGGGAGAGGAGCTCATCACCCGCGTCCCCTGCAGCGGCGAGGGGGGGGACGACGACGTGTGACCACGGCCCGGCTCTCCCGCAGTGCGATCATAAATAATAATAGCGTGCAGAAAGCCCCTGCCTGCTATTTTGGTTGTCACAGATGGTCTGTAAAAATCGCACGGGCTGCAAATGGCAGAGCCGGTGAGGGTGACCGCCCGGACATCTGGGCGGTGGGCACTTGGCTGCGGGCCCCGGGGCTGTGAGAGCTCAGGGGGGACTTTGCAAAGGGGCTGGAGGGGTGGGAGAAGGGCTGGAGGGGTGGGAGAAGGGCTGGGGGGTGCCTCCAGAAGCAGGTTGGGTGGCTGGGTGGGAGCGAGCAGAAAGAGGTGCCTGGGCTGGGATGCAGCAGGAGCCGTGGTTCGAAGCCAGCTTGTTTGCTTACTGCTCTCTCTGCACGGTCTCGGGGATGGCTGGAAGCGCTTGGATACCAGGATGAGGCCCCCAGACCTCAGGGAGAGGGGTCTTTCTGCTCTAGGACCGGTCCCAAAGAGCAACATCTCACTCCAGGCTGGGCGGCAGAGCCCTCCTTGGGCAGGGACGGCCGTAGCTCCGGCGGCAGGGATCTCCCCTGCCCTCTCGCAGGCCCCTCTGCCGAAAGAAAAGGGAGGCTTCGTTGTAACGCAGAATCCGCTGGAGGCTCGCCGTTTCCATCTCGCTCGCCGTTCGTTTGAAGGGGGATAATTTCGCGGTTGCGAGCGCAGAGGTGTTCCAAGTCCGGCCATCTGCGTCTCATTCACTCGCTGCCTGGGACACGGAAGAAATCCTGTTTATAGGAGCCAGGCCCTTGCATGTTAGAAGAACTTTTTTTTTTCCTTACATTTTTTTAGCAAGGCACTCGAGCAGAGCGCTGCGGCGTTGTTTCCAAAGCAAATGCGCAGCAGAGCGCTGAGTTGGTATCTCGGCGCTGGCCGACGCCGTCTGCTCGGGGACGGCGCGGGAGAAGGGCGGCCGAGGGGGTTTATGGGGCTGGGGACGGGGTCGGCATCGCTCACCCAAGGGGATGAGCCCGCTTCAGCAGCGCGGGTGCCGAGGTCTGGGGTGCAAGTGGGGTCCCGCAGCAGGGGACAGCCCCCAAATCCTGGTGGGGTCCCTCCTCCAGGACTTCGCATCCCTGTCCCTTGAAGGAAGGACGCTGCAGTGCCGTGACTGCCACATTTTGGGGGTCACCTCGCCCTTTCTCAAGCTGTAAAATATTTTTGGGACCACCGCCATCCCCGATCACGCTCCCACGTGGGGACCAAATGCGCTTTCCTGCACGGCAGCGGCTCAGCCTCTCGCTGCAAGCCCGGACCCGAGAGCCGGGGGCTGGAAAAAAGGTTTCCATCTCGCGTTTCCCCCTCTGGGGTGAGAAGGGTTGGGCGGTGGCTGGAGGTGGGGTTTGGGATCAGAGGCTCCTCATTCCCCTGCCCAGGGCTCTGGGATGACTGCGGTTGCAGCTCCGGAGCCTCCGTGCCGGCTGTTGGCCGAAATCACCGCCCGTGGCATGGCCAGGCTGTGAATAGGTGGCTTTCAGCAATAACTCAATAACAAGGCAGAAAAAATGAAATCTTCTTGCAGGCGAGGCAAAACGTTCAGTTTACTGGGGATAAAAAGGCCTCTGGTACGGTTTTTCCCGGCACGGCGGGGAGCGGCAGCGCTTTCCAAGCGTTGGGACCGTGGGAGGCCGAATCGTAGCAGCGTCCTGGCAGCGCTCGGGGATGGTTTCCATTCGGTGCGAACATTACAGGGGAGATAGTGTTTCACGTCTTGCTGCTGGGGCTCTCTTCCCCGGCAGCACTGGCCCCGTGTCCCCCAAAGCGGGGCTTGGAATAAAATAGCCGCAGTGTTTTCCAAGCCGCCTCCTTTGGAGCAGGCTCCTGTGCTGCCTGGCTCCTGCCCAAAGGAAACGGATCTGCCTGGATAATGTTTCCCAACCTGATCACCAGGAATGCTGCTCATTTTGCCCAGGACTTTCTCCCCGGGAAGGCACCACCGCTCATTTTCCTCTGCCTTCCTCCCTCGTGCTCCCCCTCTTCCTCCCCCGCCAAAGGAGGGATGCTCACCCTGTTTCCGAGCGGACGGTGACCCCGTGTTTCCCATTGCTTTGCAGGGGCGATGCTCGGGGGAGACCTGAACAACACGAACGGAGCCTGCCCAAGCCCCGTGGGTAAGTGAGGAGCCGTTGCCTTTCGGCAAGCGGTGTGGGCGCCGGGACCTGCGCCCTCGGCTCTGTTTGCCACTCCGTGCCTCGCTTTCCCCACACGTAACGTAGGATTTTGCTTTGCTGTTCAGCGCCGTTGGTCGATGGAGAAGCGGTAGGGAGGATTATGCCGCTGTTGGCAGCGGGAGGGTTTGGCACATGGAGCTCCAGACCAGCGCCTTTGCTGGGGGCTGCTGGTTTCGGTGGGGACCCCAGAGACCGAAGGAGGAGCGGGGTGCGCATCCTGGGGGCTGGCATCTCCCCGGGGTCTTTGGGAGAGCTGCAAATCAAGGGGACGACTGAGATGGCCACTGAGGAGCATGGTTTGGGCAGCTCTGGGCTTAGCTCCCCGCGCTGCAACCAGTTCCTCCCCTGACCTCGGGTGAGTCACTTAACACCTGATTCCTCGTTGCGCTTGGGCCCTATAAAGGAACTTTACTGCAAGGAAAAAAGCTCATTAAGGTCCCTTTCCACTGCGAGAGCCTCAGTGCTAACGAGGCTCAGACCTTGTGGCTTAGCTCCCCAGCTATAAAATGCGCTAATAATACCTCCTTCCCCGCAGTCTGCCTCCGCTGTCTGCAGGGTGAGGTCTTTGGGGCCGGCGCTTGCGTAGGTACAACCCAAAAGCCAGCGATGGCCCCCGCGTCCCGCTGGGAAGCAGCTGCCGCTACCGGCACCGCTGCTGCGGGCTGGGGCGGGACGGGCTGCGGTCCAGGGCTTAGCGGGGTGGATGCCGTCCATCCCCGGGCGAGGCGGAGCGGGGAAGGCGGCCTTGCACTGGGAGCCTGGCTCGTCACCCGCTCGGGGGCTTTTCGCGATGGGGCTCCAGCCGACAGCACAGAGGAGGAGCGTGGAATTCGGTGTTGCCCCAATTAAAACCAAATTGGAGCTCGGGTTCCGCCGGTTGCACGGACGGGGCTGGTCCAGACGCGGTTCTGCAGCACCGTGGCCGCCCATCCCCATCCCCTGCACCGCGGCCGCTGCCAGGAATAACCTTTTCCCTGTGCCGGGCAGCAGCCATGCCAGTGCCGGGGGAATTTCTCCCCGGCTGTGCCTCCAGAGCGAACCCTGCCAGGGCCGTTCGTGGGGCTGGCGTCTCCCCGGCGCCCTTGCAGTGCCCAGGATGGAGCTTCACTGCTCCTTCGAAGGCAGAGGGAAGGGGCCATCGTGCCGCGGTCCCCAGCCACCTTCGCGGCCCCTTTTCCCCCCCGAGGCCGCCCCCACGTCAGCTGTTGGGAGCAGCCGCGGCGGCGCGGAGCTTGGCAGGGCCTGTGAATGTCAGCATTGACGTCACCGGAGCATTCCCTGCGTTCCTGCCGCCGCTCCAGGAAACGGGCGTGAGGAGCAGGGACAACCCGGCCGCGGCCAGCCCCGCACCCCCTGCCGTCCCCGGACCCCTGCCATCCCCAGGGCTTCCCGCGCCGGCTGCAGGAGGGGAGCACGGCTCCGGCGCCGTGCTTGCGGTTTTCGGGTACCTGGGACATCTCTTCCTCCTCCTTCTCCTCCTCCCTTGCAATCTCTGCGGCACCGAGCGATCACCTGCTGCCTCTGAGTCATCAGCCGCCGGGTGCCTCTGGCCCGATCCTGCAGCGATGCGGGCTGCGTCCCCGCGTCCCGCCTGCCCGCCACGGCGTGCACCGTCCTTGGTGCCTCTGCGGGTGGGAAGCACCTTGCCCACCCTGCTTGATGCTGTGCCCTGGCCGTCCCCGGCTTTGCGAGGGCACGGGGCGCTGCCAGGCTCAAATTCACACCAGGGTGGTGCAAAGGCAGCCCGGGGGCTTCGCTTTTGGACCCCTTGGCATCAGGGTTATCCCAAAATCCCAGCGTGACCGCAGTCCTTCTCTCTCCAGCTCGGATCCAGGCTGGGGGGACTCCTCCGATGGCAGCGCCCGAGATCCCCTGCCAGGGAAGCCCCTTCGGGGGTGAGCGGCGGCGCTGGGACCCGAACCTGCTCCCCTCCAGCACCGGGGCCACCGCGAGCCCCAGCTGGCGCGCACGATACCGTGGCGTACCTCAAAGTGGCAGCTGCCGTGAGAGCCGCGTGTGCATCCGCGTCCGTGCCACCTTGGGAAGGAGAATATCGAGGGGTTTAACATGTATTTTGGCTTTGCCTCCGTCGGCTTTTGCCGGCACTGTGGGTAGCGAAGGTCACCCGAGGAATTTTATGCATATTTGTTGTTAATAAATATAAAAGCCGGTGGCCTTGCAAGCGAAATGCGAGTAGTTCACGGTGCACAGAGGTACCCGGGACCCGAGGCACCGGGCACGTGCCTTATGCACGGCTGCTGACGGTGATTCAGGACTGGGAGGACACCTCGCTGGGGACGGGAAAGCCGGTCCCCTCCCTCGGGCAGGGACACGGATACAGGGATGCCACCACGGGCATCCAACGGGCAGCTCCCGGGCATCCAACGGGCAGGTCCCAGGCACCCGGTGGGGCAGCATCTCTCGTCCCCGGCGGCATCGGTGGGATCAGACCCGTGGCTCCCAGGGCGCGTGGCCGTCCCCCGTGCCCAGTTTACCCCATCACCGATGTGTCCGGCCCTGGGACAGCTCTGGGAGAGGCAGCGGCTGGCGCTTGGCCCCCGATGAGCACGCGCCACGGCTGCGGCGTCACTGCCACCAGCCGCCTGCTGAAATGCAGATGTAGCGCAATGGTGGATGTGATTAATAATGCAATCAGCGACCTATTTTTCCCGGTCTAACGTGCAATGAATATGAGGGCTGAATCCTGGTGATTGCTAAACGCCTTTCTATCTTTGGGGCCTATTCATAAAAAAAAAAAAAACCCTCATCAGAACAGTAATCTGATCCAATTTATTCCTTTCCTGATGTTCATCAAATCTTTTCCTTTTTAAATTTTTTTCTTCCTTTCCTTTCTTCTCCCCCCCCACCCCCTTGCACATAAAATCCTTAAGTGGGGCAGCAGGAGGAGGAGGAGGGAACCTCAGATCTTCAAAGGGGCAGTGGGATGAGCGAACCGAGTCCTCGCTCTGCCACGGCCCCTTTTCTCTGCTCCGGTACCATAAAGAGACCTTAAAAGTGAACGTAACAGTAATTATCCCCCCTTGCTAGGGCCCCAGTACCCTGCCAGAGCAGCATAAAGAGGCCTTGCTGCAAATCAGGCCTGTAATATTTATTGGTTGTTATTGCAGTAATGATCGTGGGTTCCTGCAGGTTGAGGAGCTGCCCCGGGCGCTGGGAGCTCGGGGCCGGCTGCCTGCCCTGCCCCTGCCCCTGCCCCTGCCCCTGCCCCTGCCCCTGCCCGGCCCGGGGCAGGTTTGCCTGGTCTCGGTGGGGAGGACGCACCCGCCGCAGGCATTGGTGTGGCTGCCGGTGCCGCCGAGCTTGCTCGGGGCTGCAGATGAGCTGCCTGGTGTGCAGGAGGGTTTTGGGGAGCCTGGGGGGACGCGGTGCTGCTCTCCCGAGGAGGAGCAGCCGTGGAGCCCCACTGCGGCACCGCTCGCCGTGCATGCATTTACCACCGCCGTGCATTCACCGTCGCCGTGCCTTCACCGCCGTGCATTCACCTCCTTCCTCTCTGTCACCCACTTTCCTGCAGGAAACGGCTACGTGAGTGCCAGAGCCTCTCCAGGTCTCCTTCCCGTCTCCAACGGCAGCAGCTTGGGCAAGATCATCCCTGCCAAGTCCCCGCCACCGCCCTCCCACAGCACGCAGCTCCCCACCAACAGCCGCAAGCCGGATTTACGCGTGATCACCTCGCAGAGCGGGAAGGGGTTGATGCACCATTTGGTGAGTGCCCGGCAGAGGTCTGCAAGGAGATGGGGTGGGAGCGTGTCCCCTGCCAGCAGACTGGTTGCAGGGTGGACTTTGCGCTGGAGCAGATGCGGTGCGGACACCTAATCCAGGCCGTAGCGGTGGGAGCTGGCCGGGGCCGTGCTGGCGGGGAGACCCGAGGAGGAAGGCTTGGATTCCTGTTTGCACCATGCTGGATGCAAACATCACGGTGCAAAGCCTGTGCCTGCAACCAGCACAGTGCAGAGCCCTGCTCCGGGCACAAGCGTAACCCGTACAAGCGTAACCGTACGTGCCCCGCGGTAGGCGAGGGCGCGGTGCCGGCGAGCGTGGCGGCGCGGCGGTTGGCGGGGCTGTGGAGTTAACGGTGCCTCTCGGTTTTCTCTCTGTTCTCCCGCGGGCAGACGGAGGACCACTTGGCTCTGGTGAGTTCCCCGCTGAGCGCGCGTGGCGGCGGGGTGGGACGTGGGCCGCTTGTCCCGTTGGTCCCCGCACCCTGCCCTGGCTCGGCAAAGGCACGGCGGGACGCGGGTGCCAGCGCAAATGTCACATCCAGTCCTGCCACAGAAAATCAATCCCGAGAAAAACGCCCTTTTAGGAAAATCAGGTTCCCTATGGAAAAGGAGGAGCTGACAGGAGCTGTACAGCGCCTGTTTCTCCAGCGAGGCCAAAAAAGCTGTGCTGGTTTCCCCGGGGGGGCTCAGCCCGGGTCCCTTTTGGGCTGCGCGGAGCCAGCCTGGGCACCGCCGCTGCCCGGGCCCCTGCCCGTGGGCTTCGCTGGAGCCACCGCAGTTTACAGCACGGGAAGACCTGGCCCACTGCCACCGCATGAGAGATAGGGAGTAAATCAGGCGCTTCCCATATTAAGGATATTATTTAAAGCCTGTGTAAATCCACTGGCTGGCTAGTGCACTCCCTAAACCTTCTTTGTGCACAGGGGCTGTTTTCTGTGTTATTTTTACGGCTTTTTTTCTTTTTTTTTTTTTTCCCCCCTGCCAGCAAAGTGAACACCACCTTGTTTGTGGCAATGATTCACCCTGTTCTGTTGCTATTCTGGTGCAGGGCAGATGGGCGACAGGTCAGCGCAGCGAGGAAAGGGCGAGAGCCGCTGTAGGATGCAGCTAACGCAGCCAGGGAAAAGCTCTCCAAAAACACAGGAGTAAGCCAATACCTCTCGCAGCCTGCAAGGAGACACTCTTGGCCAGGGGAAGGATTGGCCAGGGCTTTGGCAGACTTGAATTCTGCCGCTCTCCATGCTCCAAAACCCTTCTTGCTTAATGGCCCCCCTCCCAGCAGCTCCGTGCCTCAGTTTCCCCATCTGCAGAGTGAAAACAGTCACCACCCGCCTCCCCATCTGCTCATCACCGTTCCCGCTGCCAGAGGGCATTGCCTGTCTCCGAGCTGGAGGAGCAGCTTGCTTTAGGCAAAAATCAGCCGGGTTGGCATGAACAGTTTTAATTGTTAGTCTGAGCTAACCCGGCTGATTTTTGCCTGAAGTGAAGAACAGCCCTCGCCCAAGCTGAGCTGGCAGCGGGGAGGTGGAGGGTGACGAAACCCAGGAGTGGGGGACAGGGACCTCGGCACAGCTGGATCGGGAAGGGGAAAGCAGAGCGTTGCCTCGGCTGCTCCGCGGATTCATCCCGCCTGGTGCAGATGCCCCCCCCCCCCGCTCTGCTAACCTTCTCCCCAGATTTGTTCCTTCCATATTGCTCAACCTACACACCAGATCTTCTCTCTAAATGGCAACTCCCACCTCTTTACACACAGGCAGCGGGATGAGTCAGCTGCCCCTCTGCTGAGACCTGCCCCGCTGCCCTTAACCCTTTGCCCGCAGTTCTCAGCCCCCGCCAACCTCGTGGGTTTGCTCCTGACAGCGTTAGGCTCCGAGCGCGGTCTGCTCTTTTAGTGGGTTCAGAGAGGCGTCCCCCCCATTTCTCTTACACGCTCCTAATCCGAAGGGTAGAGCAGGATCCAACCACCGAGCCTACGGCGACAAGCGATCTCACCGGGAGCATGCCTGCATGGTTTTGTAACTTTGCAACCGGGAGCGTTTTGCAAGGTGCACGGCGGTGTGAGTGGCGCGGGGCGGGGGGCAGCTTGCACACCTCTGCACCTCCTACCTGCATGAATCGGGATGAAAACTTGGGGGCTTCCTCCGGCGCGGCCGGGTCTGACATCCCCGCGCTCGCCTCGTGGTGTAACGGGGATGGCTGCTGCCCCGTTGCCGGGGCCGATACGCCAGCGTCCCACCGCCCCAGCCCTCTGTCGCAGCCGGATTCGTCCCCGTGCCGGCGCTCTCCCCGGAAAGCCGCAGATCCCCGGTGCAAGGCTACCAGGGCGCGGAGGGGATGGAGCTGCGGGTCGCATCCTGCTGGGCTGGCTCAGGGTCCGGTGCAGGCAGGAGAGGGACGGGGCTGAATCCTGCCCACCGTGGAGGCATTTCTCTGCAGCGCCCTTAACGCGTGGGCAGTGGGCACGGCCGAGGATGGTTGCCAGCAGGATTTGGGCCAGGAAAACCTGCTCCTACAGCCCCAGGGCTTTAGCAATTAGAGCCCTGGTAATCGCCTTCCTTGGGTGCCTGGGCAGCATCTGGGTGCAGGGTGCCGCAAATCCAGCACGCCGGGGTGCTGTCACCCTCCGGAGGTGGCAAGGGCAGGGCTTTTAGCCTCCAGCCTTATCCCAGGAGAGCCCTGCGTGGCCGTGAACCATCGCAGGGTCCCATGCCCAACCCTAAAAGGCCCTGGGCGCCCTCGGCGCCTCGCGGCGAGCCGGGAGGAAGGCTCCCCGCCGCGTCCCCGGGGACGCAGCCAGCCTCGTGCCAGGCGTGATTTAAGCTGGGCGCTGCCCCAGTCTTCACGGGGTGACGTGCGCCGGGGTGCTTCAGATTAAAGTCAAGCCTCTTGAGTCTGATTTAAATCAGATCAGCAGAGACAGCCCAGATTATCTGCCTTGTAAACAGGGCTGAATCCGACCCGTAGATCCACCCACATAAGTGCCTGGAAGACCACGGCGGGAGGCTGGCATGCACTGGTCCAAGGGCAGAATTTTTCCACAGTGGACCTGCTAATGCCCAAGTCACCCAAACCCCATGAGGGCATCAAGCCGGCAGGTTGCTGAGCACTGGATTTTAGGTTTAAGGATGCCAGCGTGCCTTTAAAGTGCTGAGACTGGTGCTTAGCATCTCCAGCTTGCCTTAGAGGCACGCTCGTGGACATGGGTGCTGCAGGGAGGAGGACGTGTCGGCTCTGCGCCGCGTTAGCTGGTCCCGGTTTTGTTCGGTACCTGTCTCGCTCCCTGAGGAGCACAGTGCATCCTCTGGAAAACAGTGATTTTTTTTCACATCGGAGGGAATACAGACTGAGGCATCCCACTGCTATCCCCCCTCCATGCTCGCAGGAATGTTGCTGGTCCTTGCGGGGGAAGCCCAGCCCTGGGCAGAAAGGTGACGCGAGGCCGATGCCGAGTGACCTGCACGTGAATGTCACAAGGGTCCGAAATCTCTGTCCCCGGTGTGGTTTGCCCTTGGCTTTGTTGCCATGCGGAGTGGCCGGAGGATCAATCCTGCTCAGTCCCACGGGCTCTGTCATCGGCCTCGGCTGCTTGGAAAAGGCTGGTGCATGCCCAGGGGGGCAGCTGCAGCCCGAGGTTTTGGGGGGGCCACAACCCACAAGGACGACAGAGTAAAATACACCTGGGTTGTAACTCCCTCTCCGTTTGCTTCCCCAGCAGAATACGCAGCGGTTAGGTGTCTCCCAAGCAACTCACTCTTTAACCACGCCGGTTGTTTCTGTGGCTACTCCGAGTTTGCTGACGCAGGGGCTGCCCTTCTCTGCCATGCCCACGGCGTACAACACAGGTAAGAGCGCGCGGCCTGGGGAAGAGCTTGTTCTGTTCGGCAGTGATAGGTTAACGGTTGGACTCGATGATCTTAAGGGTCTTTTCCAACCTTAACGATTCCGTGATTCTATGGATAATTTAATAGGAGAGGGAAACGTGCCGCTGGAAGCACGTGCCTGGCTCTCCCCGCGCAGCTGCAGCATCACTCGTGGAACTCGCTGCTGCAAGACGTGGTCGAGCCCAAGAGTTTCACGGGATTAAAATCAAGGGGAAACTCCTATAAATAACGAGAAGTCGCTGTCGTATCCAGAGGGTCTGCGAGGGCCCGATCCTGTCACACTATAGCCCATTGCGCTGCGCCGGCAGCGTGAAGGTGCTTTTAAGTGGATGCTAATTACAGCTACACCCATCTCCAGGTTCTTGAGAGCTCCGGGTGATGTTGTAACAGGGGCTTAATGAAAATAAGCGTCAGGTCCCCAAAAGTTTGGGAGGAATGCAAACCGGCCTGCTCGTAGGCCCATCAGATTTGGGCTGGTGGGGTTCGAACCGGCCCGAGGCGATGGTTACGGCGCACTTGCCCGAGCGAAGGGTTGGTTCTGCGACCTGTCAAACGAAGACTTTAAGGACTTGCTGGTTTCCTGCGTAATTCATTTTGGCATTTGCTCAGAGAAAAGTTTGCAAAAATGTCAAAAGCTGCTTGTCTGGAAGAACCCAGAATAGGCGTGGTGGGAACTCCCTCTCCTAATTAGTAGGTGTAGGCCAGAAGATGCCTGGCTGTGCGTGACGAGCAGGCTCCTCTCCCCGCGTGGAAGTCATCGTCGGCCGTGTGGTCCGGCAGCCGGGCTGCGTACAGCCGACGGCCCCAAAATAGGTTTTAATTGAGCCCTGCGCTGCTACCGCTCCGGGCGGAGGGGGGGGCTGAATTTCAGCTTTCGGTATTTATTTTTCTTTTGCAGATGACCGCAGGCAGAGAAGCGTTCCCACCCGGGCGCCGTCGGTGCCTGTGGCTGGGACGTTTGCTAGCGATAACTGCAGCAGGGGTTATCGCCGCGTAGATCGGCTGTAGGGTGCAGGTGCCCTCTGCAAACTCCTGGGCTGTTGCCGCCTGGTCTTTCCAGGGCTAACCTATTAACGGGGTGGGAATTGTCCCGATTTCAGGCCGGTGAGGTTGTGTTGAGCTTCCCGCTGGCCAGGATTGCGTGCCCTTTCCCGTGCCGGCTCTGCAGCCTGATTAAGTCAAACCCAACCATTTGCAGCTTCGAGATACGGGATGGCTCCAGTTCAAGCTCTTGGCGTTAGCTGCGGAGGCGGCTGTCGTAACCAGTGGGTGTCAGGAGCTCCTAAACCAGAATGGCTGGTGCTGGGGGTAAAGCAGCGTGCAGGGTGAAGAGCCCGGTGCTGGGATTTTCTGTAGGGTGTGCCTCCGATCAGCCCGGCGGCTTTGGCAGCGGTTCAGCGCCTTTGCAGCCACCTCTTTGTGTTCTGCCGCTGCCGGCAAGTTTGGCCCCGCTGGGGTGGGGAAGGCTGAAACCACAAGACGCCCAAAACGACAGGGGAAAAAAGGGAGCAAAGGGAGCGGGAGCGGGCTCGGGGAGGGAGGGCGAGCGCTCGATAAACGCTCGGGATCTGCAGCAGATGCAGAGGGGTGGGGGGAAGCGGCTGGCCAAGGGTTTGAGCATCTCCTGGAAGAGCAGTTGCTTTCCCCCCGTGTTGTGTTGCCGCAGGATTTGCCACGCTTTGTAAAATCCACCCCCCGCCCCGGTTTTGGGGATGCTGGGCTGGGTTTGGGGATGCTGGGCTGGGTTTGGGGACGCTGGGCTAGGTTTTGGGGTGCTGGGGTGGGTTTGGGGATGCTGGGGTGGGTTTTGGGATGCTGGGCTGGGTTTTAGGATGCTGGGGTGGGGTTTGGGGATGCTGGGCTAGGTTTTGGGGTGCTGGGTTAGGTTTTGGGATGCTGGGGTGGGTTTTAGGATGCTGGGGTGGGTTTTGGGGATGCTGGGCTGGTTTGGGGATGCTGGGCTAGGTTTTGGGGTGCTGGGGTGGGTTTGGGGATGCTGGGCTGGGTTTTGGGGATGCTGGGGTGAGTTTTGGGATGCTGGGCTGGGTTTTGGGGATGCTGGGGTGAGTTTTGGGATGCTGGGCTGGGTTTGGGGATGCTGGGGTGGGGTTTGGGGATGCTGGGCTGGGGTTTGGGGATGCTGGGCTGGGGTTTTGGGATGCTGGGCTGGGTTTTGCGGATGCTGGGCTGATTTGCGGATGCTGGGCTAGGTTTTGGGGTGCTGGGGTGGGTTTGGGGATGCTGGGCTGGGTTTTGGGGATGCTGGGGTGGGGCTTGGGGTGCTGGGGTGGGATTGGGGTTTTGGGGATGCTGGGCAAGGGGTTTGGGATGCTCCCGGAGTCGTGCGTGGGAAGGAGCATCTCCCTCCCCTCCCCGTGCGTGGCCCGGCCGTGGGCGGGGAGCGCCCCCTGCTGCCGCGCGGGGACGGAGCACCCACGGGGGGCAGAGCACCCACGGGGGACAGAGCACC
Organism: Platalea minor; assembly: GCA_037975005.1. Taxonomy (NCBI): domain Eukaryota; kingdom Metazoa; phylum Chordata; class Aves; order Pelecaniformes; family Threskiornithidae; genus Platalea; species Platalea minor. The sequence continues at coordinate 359,135 of JBBPFK010000056.1, read as the reverse complement.
CACGGGGGGATGGAGCACCCATGGGGGGGATGGAGCACCCACGGGGGACAGAGCACCCACGGGGGGACGGAGCACCCACGGGGGGGATGGAGCACCCACGGGGGGACGGAGCACCCGCGGGGGACAGAGCACCCATAGGGGAATGGAGCACCCACGGGGGATGGAGCACCCACGGGGGCAGAACACCCACAGGGGACGGAGCACCCACAGGGGGACGGAGCACCCACGGGGGGTTGGAGCACTCATGGGGGACAGAGCACCCACGGGGGGATGGAGCACCCACGGCGGGGATGGAGCACCCACGGGGGACAGAGCACCCATGGTGGGGACGGAGCACCCACGGGGGATGGAGCACCCACGGCGGGGATGGAGCACCCACGGGGGACAGAGCACCCATGGTGGGGACGAAGCACCCACGGGGGGATGGAGCACCCACGGCAGGGATGGAGCACCCACGGGGGACAGAGCACCCATGGTGGGGACGGAGCACCCACGGGGGGATGGAGCACCCACGGGGGGGACGGAGCTCTCATGGGGGACAGAGCACCCACGGGGGGGACGGAGCACCCACGGGGGGGACGGAGCACCCACGGGGGAGGGAGCACCCACAGGGTACGGAGCACCCTTAGGGGAATGGAGCACCCACGGCGGGGGTCAGCAGCTACCGGGGTTTTACTGCCCCGGGGGCCGGAGGAAAGGTGTGTCCTCCGCCGGAGAGGCGTCCGTGGGGGTTTGCCACGCGCCGCGGGCCGTCCTGAGTGGCATCGGTGCGGGCGCGGGGCTGCGTTTGCCCTTGCTGCGCATTGGGGGGGCAGCGGTAACCAGTGGGCGTTGGATGGTGTGGAAGTGGGGGCCCTGTAGTGGCTCGTACCTTGACGCTCGATTCGGGCTAGGTCTAAGGAAGACATTTGTTGCGCTGAGGGCGGTGAGACACCGGCACGGGTTGCCCAGAGCAGGGTGGATGCCCCATCCCTGGAAATGTTCAAGGTCAAGTTCGGGCTCTGAGCAACCTGATCTGGTTGAAGATGTCCCAGCCCATGGCAGGGGGGTCGGAGTAGGTGACCTTTAAAGGTCC